>CM055873.1:32688294-32978294 GCA_029582165.1 Portulaca oleracea | reverse complement strand
TGGTACATTCGGTATATATATGGGGTATGATCTATATAGGATTCACGTGAGATTTTATTTTGGACTCATTCCTTATCACGCGGATATCATTTGATTGTATCCTTCATTGATCAAATTTTCTCTTCTTGCACCGCCGTCGTTTGTCGTTCGTGCTCTTGCTTGGTCAATGCTTAAATACTACATCAAACATGTGAAAGTATGTATTGCATAATGGAAATTTTATCAACAAATATGAATTATTGTGTTTGAATACTGCGTTGATGTTTTCGAAGAATGCATTCGATTTGGGGAAAAATACACTACGTAGTGGAAAAATTATCACCGAGACATACTGCATTTATTTTGATACACCCATATCAGATACTGATGCATCAAAATTGGGAAAACCTGCATTGAATAAGGGAAATGATGTATTGCATAATGGAAATTTTATCAACAAATATGTATTTTTGTGTTTGAATACTACATTGATGTTTGATAAATTATCATTGAAACATACTGTATTTATTTTGATACTCATATTATGATAACAATGCACCAAAATTGGGAAAATCTGCAATAAATAAGGGAAAATATGCATTGCATAAGTGAAAAATTGTAATAAATATGCATTGATGTGTTTTAATACTGCATCTAAGTTGGGTAAATATGCAGTGTATAAGGGAAAGTATACATTGCATAAGGGATGAGTTAGGGTTAAAAATTGAAAAGGAGCTGGTGTTTTTTTAATTTACAGTGCGTGGGCCGTGGGTTATACTCCCCCCGTACACACCTTGCTGTGTACACCCGGTAATATATTATAATTTACGAGAGAGATGTGTGCGTGTATGTAAGAGAGAACTAGAAAGAGAGATGAGAGAGAGAGAGAGAGAGTAACATGTGTGTATGTGTGTGTGTGTGTGTGTGTGTGTGTGAGAGAGAGAGAGAGAGAGAGAGAGAGAGAGAGAGAGAGAGAGAGAGAGAATTGGAGAGAGATGGATGTGTGTGTATTATGAATCAATTAGGGTTAAGGGTAATATGGTCTTTTTTTATTGTATGTATGTTATAATTTAATCATACACCCCTTTACACCCCAAATTGGGGTGTTAAAAAAATAAGGATTAAGAGGGGTAAAGCTCACCCCCTTTTACTTTCCCTTACCCTCTCTCACTCTCCTCCCAAGCAAGGGTAAGGAGGAGTAAATACCCTCCTTAACCCCTCCTAACCCCCCCCCCCCTCTTTTACCCTCCTCCCAAGCAAGCCCTTAATTTGGTCCATTTCGGTCGGTCCAGTCTTCGGTCCAAATGAGTCCCTTATTCGGTCTTTTGTCTAATCCAATCTGGTCTAGTTCGGTCCAGTCCCGGACCGATGAACAACCCTACTTTTTTTTTGAAGAAAGTGGCTTTTTAGGGGGGGGGGGAGGGTTTAACCGTTAGACAAGTCAAAAAATTATTTCTATGTATTTGATGGAGTGGTTGCTTGGAGTAGTTTTCTTTATCCTCAAAAGGGCATCTTATAAAAAGCTACGTCCTTTACCTTTTTACATGTAAATAACCGTGTGTGTGTGTGTGTGTGTGTGTGTGTGTGTGTGTGTGTGTGTGTGTGTGTGTGTGTGTGTGTGTGTGTGTGTGTGTGTGTGTGAGAGAGAGAGAGAGAGAGAGAATAATATTAGTACGACTTTTTCCGAAAAATTAAATGTAGATTGATAGATATTATAATATAGTCCTGAAATTTATTTTAAATAACTTAATAAAAATTTATTTTAAATACGTTAATAAGTTAATAATATTAGTCCTGAAATTTACATATAAAGGCTAATAATGAATAGAAGTATAAAAAACACTAAAAATATGGAGGGGAAAACCTAACACTGAATTTTAGAAAATCATAATGTTCAATAAAACATAAAAATAAAACTAAGGGCACAATTGGAAATCAAACAAAAAATCTTACTACAAACATGTAACTTTACCAAACACTCCTTACCGAAATAGCTAATACGAACAAGTAAAAAAAACAACGAACAAAACAGTCAAAAGTCAAACAGATAACAAAACATATAACAACTAAAATAACCAATAGTTGGTTCCCAAATATCCCCTATTACTAAATCACAAGGACCTAAGGGGAGGGGAACTGAAAACTAAGCCCAATTAAAGGCTTGATTTATAACCTTATTTATTTTTGCTTAATGAGACCAATATGAACTTTTAGGTATTTTGTGTTAACAGTGTGTTATCCAGCACAAGAGGTAGAAACTTGGTTGATGATGATGTAGAGGGCAGTTATGCTCGTTAAGGCTTTGTTATAAGTTTTTTTTGTTTTTTTTTTTTGCACTGGATGACAAAGTTTTGTTTGAGTCATTCATCAATTTTTGCATTGGACATCAAGCAAATTTCTTAAGTTAGCAGTCCATATCACCTAAACACATTATCAGTATGTGTGCAAAAAAAAAAAAAAAAAAAATCATGACAAAGGCTCAAGGAACAAGCATGACCTTCTAAGTCATTGTTAAGCATAGTTTTTGCCTCATGGACTTGGTGGCCTACTACTACCACAAAATATCTCAAAAGTTAATACTACTCATATCCAAGAAAATTGTTCATATTATTATCGCCCTATGGACATTTTTTTGCGTCTTTAAGACTTTGAATATCCACAGAGGTTGGAGAATTCGCTGGTGGTTACTTTTAAAAAAACACTTTAGGGATTATTAGTATATTTCATGAATAGTTACATTGTAAAATCACCTTCCCTTTACTATATGCATTTCGTGAATAATTAAACTAAACTTTAGGAGCAAACATCCACTTATTTCAACTTCGTAGGAGTAGTTAAATTAGTTCATAAAATGTTAAACTCGGAAGAAGGCAATTTATGCAACACTATTTAAAAGCATACAAATGCACCATAAATATGCATCGGTTTATTGCAAAACCATGATGAACACGATTTATACAATCCTGATGTGTGTTTTTACTTAAAAGGAGCCGCCACTCGACTTTTTAACAAGAAAAGCCAAGACAAACCAGAAAGAAGAAAAAGAAGACTACGCCTACAAACCAAGAAGTGGATTTGGGAGTAAGACTACAGACTCGAAAGGTAACTACATTGTTGGAGTATTTCAAGAGTTAAGAGGTATAAAAATATAAGTTATAAGCATATGATTGACCGGAAGCAAAAAACGAGGTTAATAAAGAAGAAGGACCCAACACAGACCGTGTCAGGTATGACACGAGTCATGTTGTGTCCAGAGAGTAAGAAAGTGTGCTATGGGTCAACACAGATTGTGATAGCTCACCACGGATCGTGTTGGGGTCAACACGGACCGTGTTGAAACCCAGTCAGGATTGATTTCGAAATCCCGTGATAGCTCACTTGTTTGTCTCATCTTCCTCCTCGTCTTCTCGTTTTGCTTCCTCCTTCTCCTCATTTGGTCTCCACACACAATAGAGGTAACAAATATGTCAAATCAATCTGGCAAGTATCACTCTAAGATGAGTAAATTACATTTACCCTACCTGACATTTGTGGTAATAATTTTTGCACACCCGACATTTGTAAAATAATTTTCACCTTACCTGACATTAACTGAAAGTGATTTTTAATGGAAAAATCCGGTTACTCCTTATCGGAAATGAGAAAAATACAATAATGCCCCTATATGACTATGTGAATGTACCATGCTGCCCGTACTATTGATAAATGACTTAAATGAACCTTTCGTTGTTTTGTATGGAAAAAAGTGTGTCGAAACTCCAAATAGGAAACACCAATAGTCGATTCCTCTCACACTCCTTTTCTTCAAACATTCCCCTGTTAATGCCATATAAGTTAATATTAAGGGTAAAAATGTCAATTCATATTTAATTGAAAGTCATATCACTTAATATCAATGGTAAAAAAGTTAATTCATATTTATCTTTTTAATGTTACACCGGAAAATCCAACAAAAATCAATTATAAAATATCTTAGGAGGTTTAAATTTATGAACACTTAATGTCAGGTAAGGTGAAAATTATTTCACAAATATCGGGTGTGTAAAAATTATTACCATAAATGTCAGGTAGGGAAAATGTAATTTACTCACACTAAGAAATCCATATTATATGCCAATAATATTCGAATTGTGACTTTCATTCAAAATCATTCTAGTCACCAAGGTCCTTGCGTCTGGTCTGTCAAGCTCCTCGAGGAGTTCTAACAACTATGTTACCTTTTGACTTCATAATATAGTTACTATTTCATTTTTCAAAATTCATATGTGAATTTTTATTTTAATTTATTTTAAAGAAATTATGACCTTTGTATATATCATAATATACTCTATATTACTATATAACATAAATTAATTGTTGAAAATTAACAAAAGCAACAATAATGAATTGTTTTGTATAAAGGTTCAATTGTCATGTAAGACCGAAGATTTTTTTAAGTATTATTAATTAGATTTTCTTCATGCTTTGTATTTATTACGCCTTATGCATATCATCAATCTACCTACTCTCTCTTGGTTTAAGATGTGTTAAGTGGGGTTGAATTTGTTAGTTTGTTTTATTTTATCCTTTTCCTTGTTGCCAAAGTTGGGTTTTATGTCATAATTGTTTGATATTACTTGCAATACAGAGACATATGATATTACAAATACTAAGGTAGAATTTTATGTTTGAGATAAGATTAATTTCATAATCTTAATTTTGTTAAATAGGGGATTGTACTACGAGCGCATGGCCGGCCTGTGAGACTCCTGTGTGGCCGTTGAATTTAGTTTTTTTTTGTTTTTTTGTTTTTCTTTTGTATTCTTTACTTGTATGAATATGTAAGTTGGAAAATGTCCAATATTTAGGGGAAGTTTTGCCGAATTATATCTAGAAACATTCACAATTTTGCATCTCTTGACGTATTGGTACTTTTTAGCCCTCCATCTTGAACCAAAGTTTTTATTGCGTGCTATACTTTTATTGGATATTTTTATATTGTTTTAGCTTCGTTGTTAAGTAGTCTCTATCTTTGTAGGTTAAAGTGTAAACCGGATATTTCTAGCTATAACAAGAGTGGACATGTTTTGCCGATTTAGTTTATAGGAATATGTATCTTTTCGACTTCAGGCATTTAGGAATGGCTACGATTCATTTTGACTTTTTAACTAAGAGACTTTTCATTTTGCTAAATAGACTTTGGCAAATATATTGCTAAGTATACCCTTGGTTTTCCCCCTGTTGAATGCCATGGTATCCATTTTTTTTGCATGTGTATATATAGCAGTGACAAAAATTTGGCTTCGGGTCACTTTGGGTTCACACAATTCGAACAAATTAAAAACCCAAACTCGAACCTTGTTTGAATTTCAAATTTGGATACTTTGTCATGTTTGTACCCGAGCTTGTATTGTCCGAATTTATTAAACATATTCCAAATATTAGAGTATGAGTTTGGACATTGTCTGTATTTGCCAAAATATGTCTGAACCCGAATTTAGGAATAATTTGATACAAAATTCATACAAGCCGAATTTATACCCGAACCCGAGTCGATTTTGCATACAAACTTGTTCGAATTGCCCGAATTTAGAATTCAATTGAAAAAGGGTGACATACTTGGTTTAACTTAGGTAGGTGATTAGGCTCGGTTTTGAGCCTAAATACGTTCCTTTTACCTTAGATTTTTACTCGTTTCCATAATTGTTTATTAGTGTTTTTATTTCTTTTTCTTCCCTTTGAAGATTTTTGGAGCTTTAGACACTTGTGGTGCAAAAATACGCTAAACGAGGCCAATTGGGGCCTAAAAGCAAAGGAGTCGGGTCTTCCCGAGGAAACCCGACCTTGGGAAAAAAGAACTAAGCCTCGATCGAGTGTAAGAAGAAGAAACCAAGAGAAAAGCATTGTCAGTAGCAGGGTCGCGGCCGTGACCACCCATCTCACGGCCGTGACCCAGTATACCTTGATGGCCAAAGGAGGGACGACAAAGGCTTGAAGACAGAAGAGGGGTCACGGCCGTGACCTGCTACCTCACGGCTGTGACACCCGGAAGCCTAGGATTCACAAACGAAGACATCACGGCTGTGACCTGCCTCTGCACGGTCGTGATCGCCCACGAAGCAAATCTCCCAGGAAGCACCTCACAGCATAACCTACCTTCTCACGGCCATGACCTCCTACGAGCCAAATCTTCTAGGAGCTACCTCACGGCCATGACCTCCAAGGTCACGCCCGTAAGGTCTGCGAGGAACGTCGAAGAATCTTGAATTTCTCCAGGGTTACGGCCGTGACCTCCATGGTCATGCCCGTGACCCCCCTAATCTGCGACAGTTAGTGGGCTTAAACGACATGTTTGGACCGGTTTTGTAACACCAGTATATATAACTACTTTTCCAGCATTATTAGGCATCTCTAATTTTATTGTTAGTTCATCTTTTTCTCAGTTTTCCTTTAAGTTTAGCTTCTTAATTCCTTTGCTTGGTAGATATTAGTGTTAATTGCTTTTGTAAGAATTCAAAGATTCAATTCAAGTTCTTCGTTCACAATCTATTTCTGGATTCTATTGCACTCTTTCTTGTTATTCGATCCTAGTAGGTTCTTGATTTCGATTCATTTTTCCTTAATTTCTTTGATTAGTGTTAGATTGGTTTTAATTGCTTTCTTGATTGTTCATGCTTGTTCTCGTTTCTAGCTTAAATTCAATGAATTCTTTAGGGTTAAAGATTGAGTCTTTAGTTTTAATCAACATGCTAGGCTAAGTTCCCTTAGGGTTAGAGGGTGATGAGGACCCCTAATGGAGAATTAGGTGTGGAATAGTGAGATTAGGGTGATTAGTGAGATGATTAGTGTTCCGCCCTAGAATTCCATGCGATGGGTGAAGGATACCGGGGGTCGGGAGGCTATGGATCCTTTCAACCATCGCTCGTGGAACTCTAAGGTGGTTTAGTCGATTCCAGTTCCTTGTTCTGACGAGAGGGAACTGGAATGGATTACTTTGGATTGGTTTTCATACTACCAAAGTCTGTCATGCATGGGAGTGATGACAACTTTGGAAAGTACAACATCGATTCATTGCCCAGGGGGGGATCGATGCTAGCTCGAGGCTAGGAAGCGAATATCGACTTGACGCCCTGGCGGGGGAAACTAGTGCAAGCTTGGTATGCACACAATCCTCACACTTGGTTACCGAACATGATCTTCCCTAAAACCGCAGTTTCGTGCCTAGCCTTTCGTTATGTTGGCCCGGTATTACCCCGAGCCCTTGTTTTCCTAATTTGAGTAGAAATCCATAGCTTAATCTCTGCAAATTTGAACCTTTAGAGCTTCTCGAGGTTTGAAAAACCGAACTAGATCACTAGGGCCCCAATTCCTCGGACATATACGATCATTGTCTTACCTAGTTAAGTAACGTTAAAGAGTAGGACAAAATTAGGTATTCAACTTGGATAGATTTCTGCCAATGCGCTAGCAATATCATTTTAACTAAGTCAAAATAGTAATTGGTTAAATTTAGTAAACACATATTCTTCAAACAATCATCTAAATAGTTATCTGTCAACCGCTAAACTTGAGTGACCAATTGCTACAATACACTACATAAACCGTTATATATTATCTAAACAATATTTTGCCCAATAAAGTCTTAAAAGTGAAACGTAGTTTGGGAAAACTACGTGAAAAACCAAAGTAATGAACACTAAATGACCAAATGGAGCATATTAGCGCTAAAAGAAAGAATGACATAATAACAGTGTATGGTTTGAAGTTAGGGCTATGATATCTTATCTATTTTTACTAATTTTCATGTCAAAACAAATGTTTATAAACTCTATATCATTCTTAACATTAAAAAATATTTACCAACGCAACATTGAATTGTAAAAAATTCCCCCCCTCCCCAATTGGCTCCAAGAAAAGGCTCCCAATCTTTACAAATAAAAAATTACTCTGAGGTATTCTAACTTTTGGTGAAATGTTTTTCTGGTACCCCAACTTTTCAAAACTAATTTTGAGCTACCCTTACTTTTTAGGTTAGTATTTATTTGGTACTTTTCCGGCCATTAATTTTATTAAGTGACCAAAATGCCCTTGTTCTTCCCTTCTTGAAAAAATACTCTAGAAGAAAAAGAATGAGGGTATTTTGGTCACTTAATAAAATTAATGGCCGGAAAAGTACCAAATAATTACTAACCCAAAAAGTAAGGGTACCTTAAAATTAGTTTTGAAAAGTTGGGGTACCGAAAAATAGTTTCCCCAAACATTGGGGTACCTCCGAGTAATTATTTGCTTTACAAAGCAGAGTATAAATTATTTTTTTATTGTTTAATTATAGGCTACACACCTAAGTTTTTTAGCCCAATCACTATACTATGGGGCTCCAAATACACACTTGTAGCCTAAAGTATATTATGTGCAAGTGTGCAACAAATAATTTTTCATTGCCTATTTCATAAATTTAAGGCTACGAAAATTTTATTTATTACGCTTGGAATTTAGGGCTACACATTTAATTTGTAATTGTCTCCTATGATAATCAATAACGGCTATGAAACTTTATTTTTCACTGTATGTTTCGTCAAGGGAAACAATATTAAGTTTTTTCGCCGTAAGTGCTATGTAAGGCAACAACAATTGCTAGTAGCGTTAACTATGATAAGAGACGATGAATTTTTTAGTTGTTGCCTTTGAAAAATTTGTTACCCTAAATACATTTTCTAGTAGTGTTAGTTTGGGGAAATCAAACTTGTGAAATTCTTTCTTTTAAATTTGAGTTTTTCTTTGGACATTTTGTTTACGTACGTACGTACGTACGTACACCTAAGCCCCATTACAACCCTTAAAAGTCCTCATGATTAACTTTTATGCATGTTGTCTATAGCGGTAGAGAGTTGAGAGTCTTGTCAAGCTTATGGTAGGTTGTTTACATTGGTTGAAGGTTCTGAGCGAACCGACGTATCTTTTGCAAACACACGAGGGGAGTGATCCACATTCCCTAAAGTGAGGTCCTACTGATACCAACTGGTTCGCCAGGTATGTGAATGGAATTTGATTGCATTTGAGTTGTGATGGATTGGTTGTGTTGCTTCTTGACTTGTGATTCTTTTTCGAACAATTTTTGTTTCAATTTGATTCTTAATCTCGCTAGGGAGTCTCTTTGTGTATGCTTATTTTGGGTTTCTAATATGCCCTTTTATTGGAGGAGGTATGATTAGTTTTCTTTTTTAAGTCCTTTCATCTAGTTTTGAATCTTGTACTTGCTTGAGGACAAGCAAGGAGTAAGCATGGGGGGATTTGATAACTGCTTTTCATGACTATATTATTGGGGGTTTTTGATAGTGAGTTAGGGATAGTTTTGAGTGTAAATTTTGATTTTTATTCCAATTTCCCTACTACACTTGGTGTTGCTATTTTGATGTGAGTTTGTAGGTTTTAAGGCCAAAACACCAATTTTCTCTCAACTTCAAGCAAGAGTGAATACACCACAGACCTCTACATGTCAAACCTGAACTATGGTACAAATTTGAGACGAAAAGGAGCACAGAATGACCGGGCAGTGCACACCACGGTCTGACCGTGGTGGCTGCCACGGTCTTGGTCGTTGGGCTGTTTCGCGTGAATGGGCAAGTAAAAAAGAGCAGCAACAACATTCTTTTTGTTATGGGTTTTGATTCGGTCCAATTACAAAGAAAGGAAAGTGAAGCCCATTGACCTCAATCGGTCCAATAACAAAAGAGAGAAGGAGTGGGATAATTGGTTCAAGCCTTCATTAGCCCACATAAAAGAGAGGAGAGGAAATTGAATTCATTGGGGGAGCATTCTTGCGGCCCAATTACCCAAGAGAAAAGGAGAGAAGTGAGAGAAATGGATTTCATTAATCCACCCTTCATTCGGTCCAATGACAAGGGAGGAGAATAGGAAATTGACTTCAGTAACCCATTGATTAAAGCAGTCATGCGGTCCAATTAATTCGTCAGCCCACTCACTCAGCCCATTTCATTTCATTCAGGGAGGATTCATGCGCCAATCACAAAAGAAGGGAAAAGTGGCATCGTATACCACGGCCCGGCCGTGGCAGTGACCACGGTCCGTGGCAGCTGGGCGTGGGTCGTGGCCGTGATGCACAAGAAAGGCACAAGTGACGGTTTGATATTATTATTCACCCATTGCTATCATTCATTCATCCATCATTCATCCATCCTCTTTCAAGAGAGAGAAAAACCCTAATAAATCCCTCTACTCATCAAACCTCCATCAAGATTCAAGACCGAGATTGATTCAAAGAGAAGCGAAGTTCAAGATTTAGGAAGAAATCATCAACACTTGCGAGGAAGACTCCACCCCGGGATCGAAAGGCTCGACGGTCGTATTCTTTGTAGTTTGTATCTCTTTTCGATTTCTTTCTTTGTTTTGAGAATTAGTCATGATGTTGGGAACTTGTGTCATGTTTTCCTTGATAATGAGTGAGTAGTTACCTTGAATTCTAGGGTTTTGCAACCCGAAACAATGTAGTTTGATTGATTGTTATTAGTTTGTGCATGAATTCTAGATTAGAATCAATAGAAGGTTGTGTTTTCCATGTTTATGAGTATTCTTAAGGCCTTGAATATTTGTAAGTTTGAGATTAACCTGACAAGTACTGAAAGGTGAATTAGGATAATTTGACTACCAACCTGTCTACCTAGGTTTGCAAAAGTTGAGAAATGAGTAGTGAACAAGGGAATCATTAGATAACCTGACTTTTTGAGACCTTCAATTTTGTTTAACCTAAAAGGCACACAAAAGTTGTTGATTAGGTTATTTAGAATAATTCTATTTAGCATCGAAAGGGTGATAGGATTCAAAGGTTGTCGATTCTTGGTTCATTCTTGAATGTATGATTGTGCAGGCTAGATTTTAGTAATCGAACTTGTTGTTAGGTTAGCATCTCCTTAGAAGTTTTTCTCTCTTGATAGAATCCTTGATTAATTTCCTCGCTCTATTAGTTTGATTAGTTGTTAAACCTTTTAAAAATCAAAACCTAATTAGCTTAGCAATCGCATTAGAGATTAGTTTTCCGTGTTGCTAATTTGAGTCTCTGTGGGATCAACCTTGACGTGCTACTACGTACACCGTGCGCTTGCAGCCCTGTTAGTGTGTGGTGACTCAGATTACTTGATCAAGGACTGTCCCTACAACAGAAAGAACAAAGAAAAGAGGAGTCACATGGCCCTAATGGCTACTTGGAGTGAGGATGGTAGCAACAAAAGTAAAAATGTAGAAATGGCCAATAGTTGCCATATGGGAAAAGAAACCAGTGATACCGAGGAAGTTGGTACAACCAATGATGTACCAAGACAATGATGAAAATGAATCAGCAAAGGTAACACTTGATGATCTCCTTACTTGGCCTAAAGAGTGCTTGGCAAATTGCTTTCTAAAGCTTATTAAACATGAGACTAAGTACTTGAATAAAATTAAATCTCTAAAAAATGCCATCAAAGAGGTTAAAAGAGTCCAAAGTTGAATTGGAAAAGTCTTGCGATAACCTTACCTCTAGGGTTAACATTCTCGAGGTCGAAAGTTACTCGCAACAAGAAAACCTTGATAAATCTCATAGATCTCGATGTGTCCCCTTTAAAGAAGAGTTTGGATATTGGAAAAATGCTTATAAAGCCAATGCTCAAGAAAAGAGGCATGAAAAATCATTTCCTACGGAGGAACGAAATCGTTGTCAAGGACATTTTGTCCCTCAAAGGCAACCTATTAGAACCAGGCATTAAGGACGTCATATTAACTTCGATAGAAAGCACCGAGGCTACAAATTCTACTCATGACACCAAGAATGACACAACTCCCTTGGGACAAGATACCAAGGTCATTCATCTCATCCTAAAAGCAAGAGCCAATCTGGTAAATCTCACTACTCCAACCATTATCGTTCTAAAATTGTACAAGTTTGGGTCCAAAAAGAACAAGACCTCCTAACATGGTTGTTACTAGTAGTCAAGAACCTAAATTTGATGTCAATTATGGCTTGAGGAGGGGTGTCTGAAATTTTTGCAGGTATACTCAACATCTAGGAGCTTAGATGCTTAAGGGAACTTGGAGCAATCAAGGACATCACTTTCATCAGCAATAAGAACCCCTCGAGGACCTTGGCAGATCGGGCTCAAGGACCTTGGCAAACTTAGGATCAAGGACCTTGACAATTGGATCTATTCAAATGACAACGTTGTTGATTATTTTTTTGGCACGAATTGAAGGGGAGCACCCTTTCTTAGTACTAACAAATTCATTGAGTTCTTCCAGATTATTGGAGATGGTTACTATATTAAGGGGGAGCTCTCTATAGATTTTTTGATAAAAAGTCAAAAATGGGGAGAAGTGATGCAAATGAATTTTGCCTTTCATAAAAAAAGAGGAGATTGTTAGAACCCCTCGAGGACCTCAACAGATCCAGGCTCAAGGACCTTGACAGACCCAGGCTCAAAGACCTTGGCGATTGGATCGGTTTTGAATGAAAATCAAAATTCGTATATTATTGGCATATAATCTGGATATCTTAGAAGTGATACTTTCTTGATTGCTGTGACAGATTTGCTGCGTATAATCCGCATATAAGAAGGAAAGAAGATTCTGATTGCTACAAAAAGGAAACTTCAAGAGAAGGAAGGAAAATCCAAAGTAAAGAAGGAAATAAGATAATCTCCAATGGTCTACAAAGATGCATGTATAAATAAGATAACTCAAAGACTGAAGAAAGCAATTGTTTCCAAGGAAGAAATCGAAGAGTATGAAATCCGTGAGGATTTCTGAGTGTAGTCTTTGAGAGACGAGTTTTTGAGTGTGTTTTAGCCTAAGGAAGTTGGCTAGTTTTTGGTAGCAGAACCTTAAGGGAATTAGGTTATGTGAGTGAAAGCACCTTGCTGTGTTGGTGCGTTGATTTGTCAATAACCTTGAATGTGCCCTTCAGTAAGGCACTCTAATAGTTTCAACAAGGACCTTTGTTCCTTGGACAACTAGTTTACTGTTATTCTGTATTCTGTTTAAGTACTAATATGAAAGAACCATAGAAGGGGGGTGAATAGGGTTATAAAACTTTAGCACACTTAAGGTAAAGGACGTTAGGTTTCTTAATCTTTTTCAGATTAAGAAATCACCTTCACAGTTGTAATAAGCAACAAGATATATATATATATGATAAACTTCCTTTATTCAGTCAGTACTTAAACAGAATACAGAATAACAGTAAACTGGTTGTCCAAGGAACAAAGGTCCTTGTTGAAACTTTTAGAGTGCCTTACTGAAGGGCACATTCAAGGTTATTGACAAATCAACGCACCAACACAGCAAGGTGCTTTCACTTACAGAACCTAATTCCCTTAAGGTTCTGCTACCAAAAACTAGCCAACTTCCTTAGGCTATAACACACTCAAAAACTCGTCTCTCAAAAACTACTCTTAGAAATCCTCACGGATTTCCTACTCTTCGATTTTTTCCTTGGAATCAATTGCTTTCTTCAATCTTTGAGCTATCTTATTTATACATGCATCTTTGTAGACCATTGGAGACTATCTTCTTTCCTTCTTTCCTTTGGATTTTCCTTCCTTCTCTTGAAGTTTCCTTTTTGTAGCAATCACAATCTTCTTTCCTTCTTATATGCGGATTATACACAGCAAATCTATCAAAGCAATCAGGAAAGTATCACTTCTAAGATATCTAGATATATGCCAATAATACACGAATTTTGACTTTCATTCAAAACTGATCCAGTCGCCAAGGTCTTTGAGCCTGGGTCTGCCAAGGTCCTTGAGCCTGGGTCTGTTGAGGTCCTCGAGGGGTTCTAACAATCTCCTCTTTTTTTTTATGAAAGGCAAAATTTATTTGCAGCACTTCTCCCCCTTTTTGACTTTCATAAAAAAATCTATAGAGAGCTTCATATATATATAATTCAAAGTCCTCATTTAAGATTATTTTTAATCGATCATATCGTATTATAAGGTTTCTTTGGAGGTGTGTCCAACAAAATACTTTAACAAGTTGTAAATATCTAACTCTTTCTTAATTAATCATATAGTATCGGAAATGAGGAAAAGTGTCCGACCATTTGCGGAGTTTGTTGGGAATACTATATGTACACATGTTGATGTTCAGGAGGACGACGTGCTAATGCATTCTAACTTCAAAATTAAGATGGATTGTGTGGACATTTTTCCTCGTCGTTCGGGCTTCCAAACGTCCACGCGGATTGGGGTGTGATTCGGTGATTTGTGCTGGGGTTTAACCTTTGAAAACCCTTTAAGGAATTAATCATACATTTCATGAATAATAATTTGTAAAATCACTTTCCCTTTACCTATGCATTTTATGAGTCCTTGAATTAAACCTTTAAGAGTGAACATCCACTTGTTCCAACCTCTTCTAATTTAACCCAATTTGCGCATTTAAATGTTAGGCTCGGAAGGAGGCGATTTATGCAAATATTATTTAGAAATATACAATGAATGCCCTAAGTTGCATCGATACATCGTAAAACCATGTTAACCATAGTTTATGCAATCTTCGATGTGTTTTGGTTCAAAATGGGAGTCACCACCCGACTTTTTAAAGAGAAAAGCCAAGAAAAACTAAAAAGAAAATAAGAAAGACTTCGCCTACGAAACCCAATAATGGATCCGGGGGTAAGACTACGAACTCGAAAAGTAAACTTTAAGAGTTCGCCTCTCACAAAAGGAAAGACTCTACTAAAAGTTTAAAGTTGTGCTTTTGATAACATTTGGAAGGGAAATAAATAAGAACTTTATAGAATTACTTCATTGAATCATGCAACATAAATTTACAAGAGTAAAAGATACAAATACACACTTATTTACATGAAATAAAGAAAGAACACTTAAAGCTTACATTGTGACTTTGTTGGGGGAAGCCTTGCCTAGCCTTTGTTGTAGCTCCTTTGAATGCCTCAAATCACCCTCTTGAAGATGCCAAAATAATGCCAAAAGTGGATGGAAATGAATGTGGAAAAAGGGGGGGGAGGGGGGAGAAAAGGGTAGGGAAAGGCTCTTTTTGTGGTGTTTTGGATAGTAGAAATGTTAAGCTTTTTGTGGCGTTTTATGAGGTTTATAGAGGGGTAATGAAAGGTAAGATGAGAGCAGAGGTAAAGCGGCTTAAAGGAGTGGAGAAATGGAGATAATAATGGTAGAAAAGTGATGAAGAAGGATAGGAAAAAAGTAGGAAAAAAGGATTGGAAGAAAGGCTCTTTTTGTGATGTTTTAGGATAGTTTTGTGATGTTTTTGGGAGATTTTATGGGAGATTTATGGGAGATGAGGGAGGATAGGATGAGAGTATGGATTAGGGAATTGAAGAAGGTGGAGGAATGGAGATTATGATGGTAAGAATATGGTGGAAAGATGACAGAAAAGGTGTAGGAAGAAAGGGCTTTTTTTGTGGGGTTTTAGTGGTGTTTTAGGATGCTTTTGTGAGGGTTATATGTAAGAATGGTGGGGATAGTATGAGAGTATGGATTTATGGGTTTAAGAGGATGAGGATAGGGAGATTAGGATAATAAGAGAATGGTGGAAATGTGATAGGAAAAGAGTGGTAGAATGATGATATTAGAATAGAGATTAGTAGGGCGTGATGAGAGGAATGAGAGAATGGATGAATGAGAGTTTAGGGGGAAGGATGAGTGAATGATTGAGTGAGTTTAGCTTCATCAAGGGGAGGTACTTATAGGCTTTAGGAGGAGCTTAAGATTCATGCATACATGCACATTCATCCACTCTTGCAAGTCGTAGTCAAATGCACAAGTTACTAGGCAGCAAGGGGAAGTGTATTGGAGTGGACGACAGCACGTGGGTGAATGTATTTGGTGTGAGCAGCCCGAGGCCGACCGGCCTCAAGGCCGGCCGACCTTCAATTGAGGGAGGATGAACCTTGTTCTCGTTCATATATTCTTGGACGGTGAGGGTTTGAATGAAATGCATTCGAAGTTAGTTGTTCACACCATGGACGGTGGGGGTTTATATGAGCTCAAATGAGTGCTTTTGTGAGGATTTGAACTTGAGACTTACTTGGAGCTTCTTTGCATGTGTCCTTTACATAATTTATGCATGGTATGCATGGATAAATGAAGCTTGTTGCTTACGTAAAGATCGTGCATGCAATAGGGGAGATCATCCGCATGTAATGATGCATGCGTTTGTATCCGAACTTGTGCATGTAGAGTGCATGCGAGCAAGTGTCCCAGATTATCCTTGGCTTGGCTTGGCTTCCCTAATTTCCTAATTCTAACTAAAGTACATAACTAAAGTACATAAAAAGGAACTAATAAAAATTACATTAATGGTATACAAAACTATGCAAAAATTCGATGTATGAAACTTTTTTTTCTTTATTTCTGCTTCATTTATATAGATATTCTATATATTTATGTGCCAAAATCCGGTGTCTATAGATTGTAATATTATAAAATTGGTGAGAAGGGGAATGAGGGTGAAGATCGATGTAGTGTCGAAATGGATACAATTAAAATATGTCAAGATTCTCGATAACTGTTTTCTTTGTGGAGTAATAACGCAAATGTTCAAAGGCTGCGGAGGGTTCAAAGCGGGCATGTTGGTATAGGAGATGGTTGATGACCCTAAACTTAAGGGCACCCCGATCAAAAGGAAGAGAAGTTGAGAAGTTGATGCATACTGGATGAGAAGTTAAGGGTACCCCAATCAAAAGGAAGAGAAGATGAGAAGTTGATGAATACTGGTAAGATGATTGATGACCCTAAACTTAAGGGCACCCCAATCAATCTTGGACTTGTGTGTTAATTTTTGTAGCCTTGACCCAATTTCAGCCAACCACCTCAATCAACGCCCTTCTAAGGATCTTTCAGTGCAGACTACATGGAGAAATGAAGCCACAAATATCTTAGACCAAGTGAAAAATTGTGCTTGTAACCTGCATACTTTGAGCATGAGAAAACACGAGGAGTTGGAGTTGAAAATAAAGGTAGTCGAGAGAAAGATGAGTAAGGTGCGTAAGAGTTCTTCAAGTCAAGTGATGCTTGACAGACCAGGTGAGCTAGAAGCAGAAATGGAGAGACTATTGCCTCAGTAGGGGAAACATTGGTGGATGAGGGTTACGGTCAATGAGTTGAAGGATGGAGATAGAAACGCCTCCTATTTCAACCACAAAGCTAGGCAAATGGGTCTAAGGAATTAGATTGAGAAGCTGTAAAAAGCTGATAGCAATTGGGAGTAAATCATGAGGAGGTGATTCAACAAGTGACAAATTATTATGCAACCTCTTCCAGGTTGGAAGTCCATGTGATTATGCTTATGTGCTTTGTGCAACCTTACGATAGTCACTCAGCAGATGAATGACACATTAACTTGACCATATATTGTTGAAGAAGTCTGATAAGCCCTATTTCAAATACACCCAGCAAAGGATCAGGATGCGATGGGCATACTCTCTTTTAGTAAATGTATTGACATATTGTAGGCAGTGATGTCCTTGATCTTGTTATATATATTTTAATTGGATAGTTAATACTTGATGGGTCGAATACGATTGTCATAACTTTGATTCCCGAAGTGCACGCTCATGTTAATATGCTTGATTTAGACCTATCACCATGTGTTCAACCCTTACTTTGTATAAGATAACATTCAAATTGCTCGATAATAGTCTGAAGCCTTGTTGCCTAATTTGGTGTCTCAAATTTAGAGTGGTTTTTGTGCCTGACCATTTGATCATTAACAATATTCTTGTGGCCTTAGAAGTTTTCCGTATAATGAAATACCCGTTACTGTCTCGAAAAGGACTAGTGGCAGTGAAACTGGGCATGAGCAAGTCCGGTGACAAAGTTGAATGGAGTTTTCTACAAGTTATACTCAGTAAACTGGCTTTCAATGAGGAATGGGTTGGATTCATGATGAATCGTGTCACTTTAGCACATATAGCTCTTACATCAATGGTAAGATGTGTAGAGATGTCAAACCCTTAAGGGAACTATAACAAGGGGATTCCATATCCCCTTATTTGTTCATTTTGGTGGCGGAGGCACCCTCTTATCTCTTAAAAGTAGTAGTTTAGGAAAAGAAGTTACATAGAGCAAAGGTGAACATAAATGATCCAAAAATCTCATATCTTTTCTTTGCCGATGATAATAAACTCTTTACAAGGGTAACCGGACAAGAATGCTTAAAGATAGTTAAAATACTTAACAAATATGAGCAAGCATTATACCAAGTTGTTAATTTCAACAAGTCTAAGGTCTCCCTCAACAAGAATCTGGCTATGTAGAGATGGGACAAGATTACAGGTATCTTAAATATCAAACATATTGACAAATGTATACTTGGGTGCCCCGACCTATATTGGAAGGATCAATAAGGAGCTTACCCTCCCTTTTAGCTAGAAAAAAGGTCAGACGTTGCGACAAATCTCCGTATTGTCTTAAACCCTTTGGATAAGAGTTGCGTAAACCCTTCCTTGGCTCAACGCTCGATTGAGAAGTTTCAACTAAGGGAACCAAAACAAATTCATATAATAGCTTGAAAGATAAACTGAGAAAGAAATTGAATGGATGGATCAAAAGAGAAAGTACCCTCTTGGGGGGGAGGTGGGGAGGGGGAGATTCCCCTAAACCTTAATTGATGATTTTACATTGATTGTGTGCTAAAATTTGGTGGGGTAGCGTAGATGGGGAAATAAAAGTAAATTTGAAGTCTTGGAGTGACCTTTGTAAACCAAAATGTCTTAATAAAGTGGGCTTTAGAGACTTGAAGTGATTAATGACACTACACTTACAAAGCAAAGATGGCGGCTCTTACAAAATCAACACTCTCTCTTAGCACAAGTTATGAAGGCAAAGTAATCTCCTCGTTCTTAATTTTTGGAGGCAACTTTAGGCCATACTCCTAGTTACTCTTGGAGGAGAACTTTGGGGGGGGGGATAAATATATACTTAAAGAAGTATTATGTTGGCTCTTGGACGAGGAGGGGAAAAGGATAATATATATGATGTATATTTGGACAAGGGTGAAGGCCCTTTATCTGCGTATCCACGAAGGACCTTATACGAGGTTTTAATGAAAGACAAAACAAGCCGTCAAAAAGGGAAGTTGACTTAGTTGATTAAATCGTTGATTACTACCTTCTATTCTCTCCATAATCAAGCTGATCGTATTGTTTTATTTTGCAGAATAAAATCATCAAAGAAGGGAAACTACAAGAAATGAAAAGATTAAGAAGATCACGCACAAATGGGAAAGAACAAAAGAAGGAAGAAATATCACAAGGGAAAGAAAGAAGATCTCCAACGGATCCCCAAAGCTGCATATAAATATGTAGTCACAAGATGAAGACATTAAGAGATTCCACGAAAGTAATCGCAGAGTAGGAAGTCCGTGGGATTTCTGAGTATGTAGCCAATGGTTCCAAGGTGAAGGTAGCCAGTAAAGGACTTCTGGTAAAGGTATAGCCGATGACCTTGGTGAGTGTTCTTTGTATCCATATGTGATGGTGAGAGTTTGTGTAGCAAAGTCTTGAAGGACTAAGACTTTGTGAGTTTAAGCTTCAATGTAATCCATCACGTTCTAAATCGCCGCTAGGGTTTTTCCTACGACGATCCTTATCTGTAGATGTCTCAAGGACCTTCGACCTTGGTCAGTGAACCTATCAGTAACTGCCTTCAGGCTGTTACTTCTTGCTTTGTTTCATAAGTGTATCTTGTTCTTTGATTGTTATAAACATAAAGAGGTACTTCAGTTACACTTTGTTTTGATCCTTGGTTTGAAACCAAGGAAGTTTGTTCTAACGTCCTTACCTAGTGTGTAGATCATATTTGTCAAATTCACCCCCCTTTTGGGTTCCAACAAGTGGTATCAGAGCAGGTCTACTCAAGAAGAGACTAACCGCTCTGTGGAAAAGATCACGGGGGATAGTGAAAGCAACGAGGTAAGTCACGTACGTTGATGCATTCAGCTATAAGGGCATTTATAAGGTAAAAATTCAACCATAATCCTTATGTCTTTCTTCTGGCACAAACCTTGAGGTATGTTATCTGTAAACCATTCATTGATCTATTTTACTTATTGTTGTATGAATTAAGGGGGAGGACCCTCTCTTAGTACTGACAAGTTTATCAAGTGCTATAGGTTTCTAGACGACCTCTAAAATATACTAAATGCTGCATCAAGTGGGAAATTCCATACTGACCTTTGGACAATCCAAAGAGAAAAAATGATTTATTGTTGATGAATTTTGTCTTTCATAAGAAAGGGGGAGATTGTTGGACAAGGATCAAGGTCCTTTATCACGTATCCACGAAGGACCTTATACGAGGTTTTAATGAAAGACAAAACAAGCTGTCAAAAAGGGAAGTTGACTTAGTTGACTAAATCGTTGATTACTACCTTCTATTCTCTCCATAATTAAGCTGATCGTATTGTTTTATTTGCAGAATAAAATCATCAAAGAAGGGAAACTACAAGAAAGGAAGAGATTGAGAAGATCACGCACAAGTGGGAAAGAACAAAAGAAGGAAGGAATATCACAAGGGAAAGAAAGGAAAGAAAGAAGATCTCCAATGGATCCCCAAAGCTGCATATAAATATGTAGTCACAAGATGAAGACATTAAGCGATTCCACGGAAGTAATCGCAGAGTAGGAAATCCGTGGGATTTCTGAGTGTGTAGTCAATGGTTCCAAGGTGAAGGTAGCCAGTAAAGGACTTTTGGTGAAGGCATAGCCACCTTGGTGAGTGTTCGTTGTATCCATATGTGAGTTAATTATATTTACCCTACCTGACATATGTGGTAATAATTTTTGCACACCCGACATTTGAGAAATAATTTTCACCCTACCTGACATTTAGTGAAAGTGATTTTTAGTGTTAGAATCCGGTAACTTGTCATCGGAAATGAAAAAATACAATAATACCCCTATATCACTATGTGAAATTACGATGTTGCCCTTTAATTTGAGAAGGAAAAGACTATGTTGGAGAGTAGAAGACATACATGATGGTTTGGGAGGGGTTAAGTTTTCATTTTCTGTATGGGAGGGGGGCCGGGGAGAGGAATCAGAGGAATCAGTGGAGTGGTTAGGTTTTAAAATGCCATAACAATTAATACTAAGGGTACAAAAGTCATTTCACATTTAATTGAAAGTCAAAGGAAATAACAAGGGTATAAAGGTCACTTCATATTTATTTTTTGACAGTTCACCGGAAAAGTCAATAAAAAATCAATTATAACATACATGAGAGGCTTTAAATTTATGACCACTTAAATGTCAGGTAGGGTGAAAATTATTTCTCAAATGTCGGGTGTGCAAAAATTATTACCACATAAGTCAGGTAGGGTAAATGTAATTAATTGATCCATATGTGATGGTGAGAGTTTGGTGTAGCAAAGTCTTGAAGGACTAAGACTTTGTGAGTTTGAGCTTCAATGTAATCCATCATGTTCCGAATCACCGCTAGGGTTTTTCCTACGACGATCGTTATTTGTAGCTGTCTCAAGGATCTTCGGCCTTGGTCAATGAACCTATCAATAACTGCCTTCAGGCTGTTACTTTTTGCTTTGTTTCGTAAGTGTATCTTATTCTTTGATTGTTATAAATATAAAGAGGTATTTTAGTTACACTTTGTTTTGTTCCTTGGTTTGAAACTAGGAAAGTTTGTTCTAACGTCCTTACCTAGTGTGTAGATTTTATTTGTCAAATTCACCCCCCTCTTGGACTCCTACAATGTATACCTCAACCTAACATAAATATTGAGAAAGTGTGTGACATGATCAATATGGAGGAAGCCACTTGGAAAGGGTATGTAATTCGCAAGGTCTTTAATGAGAATGGCATCAACTTGATCTTAAGCTTACGCCTTAGTCCTCCACTACTGCAAGACCAACAACAAGGGGATTTTCACAATCCATATGGTATACTTACCTGGTTCTTCGCTCAATCTAGAGGAGTTTGAAAGCTATTGGCCCATATTATGGGATGCCCTTGTTTGCTAAAAGCCAAACCCTTTTGGCAGAGGGTTTGTTCTAACTCTCTATCCACTCGAAGCCACTGGAATAAGAGGCACATGACAAATTTGTCGTGCTATCCTCGATGTTTCGAGGAAGAGGAGAGCTTTTGGAATGCCATTATCGAGTATGAACATATTCAACGTGTATGGAGAATAAGGGGGGAGCACATATGCCCAGGGGAATTATTGCAAATGTGGAAACTAGGCTTGTTGCTGGAGGAGTTTCGATATTGCTTGACACTTAGGGGGTTGTTGTGGACAATTAGGAATGATTTTGTCTTTGTCGAGAAAGAAACTTACGTTGATAGGTAGGTAGTTAAGACAAACATTATGATGCAAGACCTTAACAGGGCTAGGGAAGTTGAGAAGAATAAGGTGCAACATATCACTAATCCTTCCCCCAATCGATGGAAGCCTCCAACAATGGGGATGATAAAGCTAAATATTGAGGCATCAGTCCTAGATGGAGGATAGGGAAGTCTCGATCTAGTGGCCAATGATTCAGCTAGCAAGCTGCAATGGATAATGGTGAAAAGAGTCAAACCTAGTGCACTACCCAAGTAGCAACGGCAAAAGTGTTTTTCTTCACACTACAAACTACTGGATGAGTCCAAGAAGAGAAGATTATGGTGGAATGTTCGGTTGTACTTTTTGTGGTTTTTAGTAGGGTTGCCAGTCCACGAGGATGGGCGTTAGGCTTGATTAAGGGAATCGGTTTGTGTTTAGGGGTTTTCTCAATGCGGAAAGCAATAAATATTTAAGGAAGCAATTAAACTAACCTAGACATGAATTCAAAGAAAGCAATAAAGCATGAAATTAAAGAAAGCAATTAAACTACAACTAATAATGAAATTGGGAACAAGAAATTATACCTTCGATGACCAAAAATCTTCACTAATCCTTCACTTCGAACTTTCCTCCGAACAAACAAGAAAGTGTGAATTGGATTACTAAGAATCCTCAAATCCTCACTTTGAAGTAGGATTTGTGACTCTTAATCCTTCTCCTTACTAAAAGTTGGATTGTTTTGTTGCTAATACTAATAAAAATTTAAGAAAACTAAACATTAAACTGACCTAATAAACTAACCAACACCAATGAAACCCTAATTTCTAACCCTAATCTGAATAAGAGACTAAAACAGAACTAAAAGGAAAACAACAACTAACCCTAAAACTGACCTAAATCAACGCTAATTAACCTTGAGAAAACCCTAAAACTAAACCTACTAAAGACCTTAATAGTCCTAATGAAACTCTGAACTGACCAAGACATATGGAAACAAAAGAAAAGAGAGAAAACAGAGAATTTAAAGAAAACAGAGAAAGAAGAGAAGAAACTACTGACCGAATAAGGAAAAAAGGAAAGAAATCAACCCAGCTCCCTACTGCCTATTGACCGAGCAGAGGAAGAAAAGAGAGACAGAATTAGAGGAGAAAGATAGCAGAACATCACCCATTCAACCAAAATCAACCAAAAACTCAGATTCAAACCCAAGAAAACAATTCAACTCAATAGAATTCTATCAACATACATTCCCAGAATTAAAACCACAAATCGATTACAATCAAACCAAAGCCGAACATAATCAAACCAAATACATATTCAACCCAGAAAATTACACTAGCAATTCGAAAATAACATTAATTTCAAATGGAAACTCAGATTCGCAACACAACTATTCTCCAAGACGATTTAAATGAACAATGAAAACATAATTCAAAAGAAAAACGAATAAAAACATAAACCTAAAATCTAACCCTAAATTAGAGGCCGAAACCTCCTTTCTTCGAATCTGCTCCTCTCCTCCTTTTATAGTCGAATTCGAGCCCCTCCATTCAATCTCCACCCTTCGATCCTCTTCAATCATGGACGGACAAGATGTATTTGGACTGTTAGAAGGAAGATGATGACGATGGTGGTGGTGCTTGCGTTCTTCTCAATCGAATCTGCAACAAAACAATGAGAGAAAATGAGTGATTGAGTGAGAATATCGTGAGAAAGAGATAAGAGAAGAGAGATGGAGATGAGATGAGAGAAGGAGTTTGAGAAGATGGTTATGGAGGTGGAGTTGGTTCGGTGTGCTGGGGTGTTCGATTGTATGCTGCGTAAGAGAAGGAGAAACAGAGAGGAAGATGAGAAAGGGACGAAGAGAATGGGAAGAGGGAGAAGGGGAAAATGAGAATTAGAATTTAGGGTTTGAGATGTGTTTTAATCGGCTGAGAGGAAAAGGGGCTGGGTAGGCCGGTAAGGGCTATGGGTTAATGGGCAGGGTAGATGAGTTACGGGTATTAGGGTTTGGGTCACTGGGTTTAAGAAGGAGATTGGGCTGGGCCAACGAGAGGAATTGGGCCAGGAGAAGATGAGGAGGGGAAAATTTGGGCTGGAGTTAGGATAGAAATAAGAATTAGTTTTAGGAATTAGGTTTTTAGGTTTTTATATTTATTTCTAATATTTATATTTTGTTTCATGTTTAGTAATAATAATAACTATAAATAATAAACTAACATAATATCTAATAAAAATGTAAAATGAGTAAAAATATAATAAAATTTCTAAAATAATTATTAAGGACAAGCAAAAATACCCAATAAAAGAGAAGAATTCGGCCCGGAACGAGACCGAACATGGAATCAGATTGCCTTTCTATTACATGCGTAGAGAATTTATAGTTTTAATTCGTATTAGTGAGATAAGTTTGATGATTGATTACACTATTGCTACTAGTAGAGCTTTTACAATTTGTTCTTTGAGCCATGCTAAACAATGTGACAATGTGTATAACATGACTAAGGTTTATCCAATGGGGTTAGAGGAAGTTTGGGTTGGTTTAAGCTTTTCACATATTGTATCAGACCATGAGATGGACATGGTTGATTAATGAAGGTTTTTGCTCTTTCCCTAAAAAAAAAAAGCAATCTTATTATACTATTACAAGTCCATCTAAGATAAAAGTCAAAGGTTACACTAAAGAAAGTGAAAAGTCACATAAGACATTCTTTTTGAAATGCGGGGTGTTTTCTTTTATTAACACTATTTTAGAATAATTTTTTTATTTAACCATTTTAGAATACTAACAAGTTGTAAATATCTAATTCTGGGGCATAAACGAGGATCTAACTACATATTTACATGTAACTAGAATACTGACAATGACTAAAATAGGCATTTTGCGATGCAATACCTTACATCAAAATTAGGATTAGAAATAGAGAATTTGCCAAACCATTTCCAACATCAATCCACATCAAATTCTTCATTCTTCTTTTATCGTTCAAGCCTAACTGTCTGATTCTCCACCCCTCATTTCCTTAACAACAAAATAACATTGTAGGACTATCTTAGAATCTAAAAGGCGATTTAACCGGACTTAAGACAATAAGATATGAGGTTTTTGTAATTATTGTTTCC
This sequence comes from Portulaca oleracea, assembly GCA_029582165.1. Classification (NCBI taxonomy): domain Eukaryota; kingdom Viridiplantae; phylum Streptophyta; class Magnoliopsida; order Caryophyllales; family Portulacaceae; genus Portulaca; species Portulaca oleracea. The sequence goes on along the minus strand of CM055873.1, from coordinate 32,952,909 downwards.
ATTTACAAAGAAATTAATAAAACCAGGGCGTGCTTTACTTGTGCTATTAATTACTTTGTCATGGAGTTGTCTATATCAAGGTTGATATCAACTATCCCTTAACTTTCTCTTTGAGATTGAGTTTTGATACCTGGTGTGATTCAACTTCGGTTATTTGAAAATTTTTCTTAAAAAGTACCCTCTAAATGATGATTGGTGTCTAAATTCCCAATCTCGGTTATTGTTTTTCATTGAAAAAACAAAGGGCATGTATTGTTTTTCAATTGTCATTTAATTCTTGGTTTTTTAATCTTTCTACTGATGATTAGTAAAATTGTTATGATAGGTTCTCTGTTTTCTAGATTTCAGAAGGGGCATAAGTTTTTTGAATTAATATTGCATTTTTCCATTTCGTTTGTTGCAAATATCAACAAATGTTGCCCATAGAGATGTTTGTTGTTTGGCAAAACTTACTTCCAATTTGAGCATCTTTTTTGTTTCCTAATTAGGTCATTTTCTTTTCTTTTTTAACTATTTTTAAATGCAGCATGGAGAATAATGAAAAAGGCTACTCATGACCTCTATTTTCCTCTCTTCCATCCTCTTCTACCCCCCGGTCTCCCTTTGTGATTTATTACAATAGATTTTTAGTTGAAGAGATTTAGGAATTGAGGAATCTACTAAAGTTCCAAGTTATGAACATGATGATGTTGTCAACAAGAGGTAGAAGAGAACTAAAGCCTTTCTTGTTGAAGTTTGGGGTAGTTTTGGCTATATCGTTTGCTGGCTTAGCCTACAATCGGATTAAGGCTAAGCGTATCAAGCCTTCTAATACTCCTCGCTCTCGTCGTCCTCGTGTTTCAGGTTTGTTGTAATTCTCTCCATAATATCAGTTCTCACTAAGGAATTTGGTGGGCTTCTACATTTAATGATCTCTCATATTTTGTGCACAGATTCTAGCAGGAGAAGTTATAATGGTGCAGGATTTAGGATCAAAGAGGATCTTCCGCCTGACATGAATTCAGTGCCTATTGACGCATATGTAAGGTTAATTCAATATCGACTTTATTTGCTTCAATCTAATTTCTAGTTTTAAATCATTTTTCAATATTCTGAAGCTATTTTGTAGAAAATTGTTGGTTAATCTGATTAATATGATATGAATATGAAGTCTTTATGTTAAAGTTGGAGCTGATCGTTTTAGGCTAATTAATCCTTTGATCTTAAAATTGAAGACAAGAATAGAGTTTTAAATGATTAACATGTGGCTTCTAGTCCATTAATCAGGACAAGCCTTGCATTCGAGTCCATGTTGATACTTTATCTTCGAAAGCTTCATCGAGTGGTAGATATGATGGAGATAAAGACGGGCTATTGTTGGTAGAGCTTGATCAACTTGTGAAGGAATTCAGTATGAGTGCAGATAATCATGTTGTATCGTCTCCAAAGAAAGACATGAAGACCTTCAAGATGAAGAAAGAGCCAAAGAGTCTGATCACTAGCATAGAGCGCGAAGAATATGAGAAAGAGATTGAAAATCTAAAGAGGAAAGTGAAGTTGATGCGTGAGAACGAGAGGAATCTTGAAGTGAAGTTGCTTGAGTATTATGGGGTCAAGGAGCATGAAACTACAATGATGGAGCTCCAAAGCCGGTTGAAGATCAATGACATAGAAGCCAAGCTTTTCTCGATGAAGATTGAGTCATTACAGGCAGACAACAAAAGGCTAGAAGCCCAAGTTGCTGAGCATTCAAAAGTTGTGGCTGAACTTGAAGCTGCAAGGGCAAAGATCAAGTCGTTGAAAAGGAAAATTAGGTACGAGACAGAGCAGCAAAGAGAGCAGATAATAAGTCTTACACATAGAGTGGCAAAGTTGCAAGAGCAAGAGGAGGTAGCTAGCTGCAGCTATTCAACTTTTGATGTTCAATCAGAGCTGCAGAGGGTAAAAGAGTTGGAAGCTGAAAGTAAAGAATTAAAAACAACTTGTAAAAAATTGCAGCAGGAGAATGTTGACTTGGCTCAGAGGTTGGAGACCACCCAACTCCATGCACATTCAATTCTTGAAGATCCAGAGGTCAGTTGTCTCAAAACTAGGAGCTCAGGATTATTGTTGTGGTTAGTCATGACAATCATTGTAATTTTTGTGTAGAACAAGGGGCAGGATAAGGAAATTTATCGTCTAAAGAAAGAAAAGGAGAACCTCGCAAAGGAGGTGGAAAAATTGAAGGCAGATAAATGTGTTGATGCTGAAGAACTAGTATATTTGCGGTGGATAAATGCTTGTTTGCGCTATGAACTGAGGAACTATCAACCCCCTCCTGGAAAAGCAGCTGCCCGGGATTTGAGCAAGTCTTTAAGTCCCCGATCGGAGAAGAAGGCAAAGCAGTTGATCCTAGAATATGCTAATACTAAAGATAATGGTGGTGACAAAGAGCCTAGTAGCATTGTGGACTTTGATCTACACAGCTGGCCTTCTTCACAACCGTCTTATCTTACAGATTTAGCTGGAAGCCCCACAAGTGTTGGCCAAAAGCGCTACACAAAGGCCATCAAGTTCTTTGCAAAGTTGAGGAAGCTAATAAGAGGGAAACGCCAGACTTCAAGTATCCCAAGGTCACGCTCGGTTGATGACCTTGGCAACAAGTACAACTCATTTGAGTCTTCTGATAGCCCGACCATGACATCTTCATCCCACAACTCAAATGGGTTCTTGTTGGAGCCTCAACCCTCATCAAGCTTGCCTGAACAAGACTCCAGGAATATTGAGGTTACTGGTCGCAGCACCGCAAGTTCTCCTTTGAATTGTAGGCCTAACATCAAAGAAAAGGATGAACATAAGTCTGAATTGGCTAAGTATGCTCAAGCTTTGAGGGATTCTGAGAGGTTGAATATCATTCAGATGAAGTCATCATCTATTGGATAACTTGATATGTTAATCCCTAAAGAAATCAATCTAACAGGTTAAAAATAGTACATTAAGGAACAAAATTAAGATGTTGACATCAGTTCTAAATGTTAATAGCACGTAAATGCTTATAATTATGCTGATAAAATACACCTTTTCTATATAAAAAGAGCGAAAGGGCCTTGATCATATTTCCTCGGGTGTTTTTGAACGGAGGATTTATGAGCCAATTTATGTATATATTGTTGGTTGAATCAATGTACATTATGAAAACCAATCAATGATGTCCTCAGTTTGTATAAATTGTGCAGGTCGTATGCTTTGCAATATAGTCTCAAGTGAACTGCTATAAAACAATATAACTCAGAACATTAAAATGGAAATACACATATTACAGTGGTTGTGAAATGATAATAGGTATTTGCATTTTGTTAGCATCAAACTTAGTGGTATATTATGACCAAGAGTTTTGAAAATTGGATACATATAAAATATAATTAAATAAAAAAAGATAAATGAACTACCCATGATGTTGCATGGCGTCATTGTTGAAATCAATGTAGCAATTAATTATTGGACACACACACCCACACCCACACCCACACACACACACGCGCGCGCGCGCGCGCACACACACACACACACACACACACACACATATATATATAGGGATATTGGATTCTAATAATCCCTACTATCACAAATTGTATGGCAATAATCCCTACTATCATTTTGGATTCTGGTGGTCCAAAAAAAAATAAAATTGTATTTGGGTGGGACGCCGACGAGTTGAGAAGCGGTGACTCGGTGGTTTTCTGACGTGGCACCTTGACCATGTGTTTGACCGCGTTGACTTTGATTTTGGGTGCCACATCATATTAAAACACATGCTTTATTATATTTCCTTTTTTTTTATTCCAGCTTGGATTAAAATTTAAAACCCCTTCTCCCCTTTCTTTCTCTCTCTTCTTTTTCCCTTTCCCTCAGCTCTTCACAATAGTGGCAATTGAACCCAGAAAATAGGGAAAATCAGACTGTAAATTTTAATGGCAATGGCGATTGGAATTCATCACAATAATGGCAATTGAACTGTCAAACCACCACCAATAACACTGCGTTTTCGCATCCATTCCTGCCTTTCTTCAACAACCCAGATCGAAAAAAACCCAGATTCAGTAAAGATTGAAACTTCAACAAAAACAATGGCAAATTCGCAGAAAAAAGAATTTCGCAATCAAATTGAAAACCCAGAGGCGGAGAAAACTAGATTGAGATGTGTAAAATTGTTTTGCTCCAGTATCCAAATGGATACGTATGAGGTCTAGGGTGTGTGTTCGATAAGTGTAGAGCAATGGCGATTGGAATTCATCACAATAATGGCAATTGAAATTCTATATCTCCTCAATCAGGAAGAAGACCACCATCGGCAGCCAGCAGCTTGGTTTAAAATTTATAGTTTGGATTGAAATTCCAGCTTGGATTAAAATTGAAAGAGGGACTGTAAACTATCAATGACTTCCCACCTCAAGAAACAAACCTCTCTAACCATGGCTTCCCACCTCCCTCTTCTCTCTTTCTCCTCCTCCTCCTCCCAACCACCACCATCACTGTCATCTCCTCTGCCTTCAACACCACCACTACCACCACATCTCTCCTTCCACCACCCCCCCCATCGCCACCCTCTCCCCCTCTCTCTCTCCTCCTCCCCCAACAACCACCCCCCACTTCACCACCATCTTCGACGCCCTAGCGAACGCCGACGACTTCCGCAACTGGACCAACCTCCTCGACCCCTACCTCCTCCCTTTCTCTGCCACCTTCTTCGTCCCCGACGAAGCAGCGTCGGAATCGGCGTCGACACCGACGGAGGAGGCGTCTAGATCGACGACAGAGCCCGCGGAGTCTCCGATCCACCACTACCGCAACAGCAACTTCCTCCACCACCTTCAGCAACAACCAATTGTGATTGGAATCAAATGGAGATTGGTGGTGAGAGAGAGAGAAAACGGGGCTTGGCTGAAACAAAAGGGAAACAGAAGAGAGAAACCTCTGCTTTCATGGTCTTTGCTCATTAATCCGGCTTTGAGGATTTTTTGGGATTTGATTTTGTTTTTGGTTGTTGTAGGAAGGGAGGATTGATGAGAATGGGGATTTGCAGTGCTCGTCAGTTAGGAAGAAATGGAAATTCATCACAATAATTGAACCCAGAAAATAGGGTACAAAGGAAGAGAGAGAAATAAAGGGAAAAGGGAGAAAAATTTTAATCCAAGCTGAAATAAAAAAAAGGAAAAATAATAAAGCATGTGTTTTTAATCTGATGTGGCACCCAAAATCAAAGTCAACGCGGTCAAATACATGGTCAATGTGCCATGTCAGCAAACCACCGAGTCACAGCCACTCAACTCGCCGGCGTCCCACTAGAATACAATATTATTTTTTTTTGGACCACCAGAATCCAAAATGATAGTAGGGATTATTGCCATACAATTTATGATAGTAGGGATTATTAGAATCCAATATCCCTATATATATATATATATACAAAGAATTACTCGGAGGTGATTAGTATTTTTTAAAAAAGACTAAAAAGACCCAAGTTTTTTGAAATATACTAGGAGGTGACAATATTTTTTTCTAAATTACTAGGAGGTGAATTACCGGTAAGGAATTCAAATTTGACACGAGTTGACTGTTTTGCCCCTTAATATTTAAAGTTGAAGGACTGTTTTACCCTTCAAGGGTTTTTCCCAGGCTTTGGAAATAATCAGCGTCTGATTCTTGCAAAATTTGTCAAATCCTTCTTTCAGAAAATCGCAAAAGCACTCGTCACTTTCACACTTTCTCCCGCCGTCCCCTTCCAAACGCACGTAATTTGTGATTTCAAAAAACTTTAAGTGCAATTCTGCAAATTTGGAGGGGATTTGGATGGCTAATAGCAACTGGATGATGGTAAGTATGATTCCCCCGTTTTTACATGATGTTGATTGGATTTTTCCATATTAGTTTGCAAAGTTAATAGATTGTACTTATGCTAGTTTGAACATATTGTTTAATATCTGAAACTGTCGAACAACTGCATTAGCATTTTCCATGTAATCAAATTGCAATCCTGATCAGAAGGCTCTTTGGAGATGGAAAATCCAGCGTACATACTCCTTGGTGCACTGAACACATGCATGAATAACAACAACATCCCTCATCACCCTAATGTTTTACATAAGATTCATCACCCTGATATTAATTTACATAAGACAATATTAATAAAGCACTACTGTATCCTATATATGTTATATGTATATACACCACAAGCTAGGAAATTAAAAATAGGGGAGTCCATATATAATACAATGCAAAAAAGTTGAGGTTTGATTAACTTGAGCAATTAGAATGTCTGGGCAGTTTCATCTTCCACCAGACAACTCAATAGCTTGAATATCTATTGCTTTAATTTTTCTATCTGCATCTTAGTCCTACAAAAAGGAATCTACTGTATTCCTAGGTGGTAGTAATTTTTTTTTAGTCTATGTTTATCTAATGAGTAATAATAATCATAGAATACTAAAGCTTCTGAGGAGGCCTTCACCAACCGTCAAGCATGCGAATGGGCTGAAAATTTGATTGTGACACCAAGTACTGCACTTCACAGTCAGGATGCTACGTCTAGGAAAAAGTTGCCTTGTAGGAGGCGTTTGACGGCCTCTCAAGATCCTAATGAAAACAGGTATGATTTTGTTGGTAGTGAGCTGATTGAATTTGATGATTGGGATGTGAATTTGTTGAGTGCACCTCAAATTCCTGAGTTAGATGTATTCTTTGATGCTGAGTGAGAGGGTGATGGTGAAAGTTTGAATAGTCATAGCCAGAGTATTGTTGTTGATGTTGCAATTGATGGTGAGGAGGATAGTGAGGACAGTGAATACGACTGCACCGATGTTAGTGAGGGAGACACCAAGGACTCTGACCTTGGTTCACTAGTTGATGAAGGTGAAAGCTCTGACGGGTTAGACGACATTGACATCGAAAGTAATATAGAGGAGAGGCAAGCTTTGTTTAGTATTCATTTAGATGATAATGGCGATGACATTGACCTAGTGGTGAACAAAATGGCAAACCTTTACAAATCGGGAACGTTGTGGAGGGAAAGGAGGGATGGTAAGGTAGAAATTACTAAGGGAGACTATTTCAAATGCAAGGAAGATTTGTTGAAAGTCATGAATGATTGGTGTATAGTGAATGGCAAGCGGTTGCGAAAAATTAAGAATGACAAGAGGAGGTATACTCATTGATGTGCTAATCGTGAGTGTACACTTAAGATTCATGCTATTAAAAGGCTTGACAATAGTACTTGGTGGATCAAACGCGTAGAAGACTGTCACTTTGCAGAGCACAATGCAAGGGCAGGGGCTAAGTGGGTAGCCAATTTTCTCATGAATGATTTCAAATTAAATCCTAATATGGACAAGACATCAGTACAAGCTATTGTGATGGCCAAGACCGGGACACAGATACCTAATTATACATGTTGGAGGGCTTTGAAGCTTATGAGAGAGGCTCTCCATGGAAATCATGATGATGGCTACAAATTGCTCCCTCAATATATGGAGCTATTTAAGGAGAACATTCCTGAGTCTCAATGCTTTATTAACTGGGTGGATCAAGGTCCTGTGAGAAATCCAACATTCAAAAGGTGTATGATAGCTGTTGGATCAGCCATCAAGTCTTGGAAGGAACATTGTCGCAAGCTTATAGGGATAGATGCTTGTTTTCTTAAAGGCCCGTACAAGGGAGTGCTTATGATTGCCATAGGTCTTGATGGAAACAATGGTCAGTTTCTGTTAGCATATGGAATAGCACCATATGAGAACGAGGAGGAGTGGGGCTTCTTCCTCTATGGATTGGCTGTTTCTCTTGATGCAACATTAGATTCCTCGCAATATACGATTATGTCTGACAGACATAAGGTATAACCCTTCTCTTTCATTTAATTTTTTTTGTGGGTTTTGATTCGATTACAAGATGTTCGCATTTAATTGTTGATAATTGTTAATTGAAGGGTATTATCAACTCTTTGGAGAAGATTATGCCCCAAGCCTCACGGAGGATATGTGTTCTCCATTTTTACAAGAACTTTGCATCCAAGTTTCCAGGTTTGTCAAGAGTCTTCAACTATTTTCAACAAACTATTTGCATCCAAGTTTCCAGGATAAGATCAACATATTTTTTTTTAAAAAAAAAGGGGCTCTAAAGGGATATTTTCAACAAACTACAATGAGATCAATCTTATTTAGCAAGAAAGATCCTACTGTTGGATACATAAATGGAATCAATACGTTTACAGCACAAACACTAACCTTTGTTACAACTAAAAGAAAAAATTAGTTCTCCAGACCTTGAATTTGGGATCCTACTGTTGGATTCATGAATGGAATCCACTAATTATTAATATATATTGACTTAGTTCTATAATTGTATTTTCAGTAGGTAGTCAATTTTAGTTATTTATATCTACTTATTATCTGTGGAATCCACTAATTGAAAAGGTGGGTTTACTTTGTATTTTCAGCATGATTTGTTATTTATAAAGCTACTCTACACTAACTGATATGATAATGGTTGTAATAGGAGCTTGGTTTCATTGCTTCTTCTACCTAGCAGCAAATGCATACTCGGACTATGTCCTCAAGAAGGCGATGGAAAAAATCAAGGAGAAGGACCCTGTTGCATACCACTGGTTGAGAGATGGTGAAAAGTTAGAACACTGGGCAAGAATCAAGTTTGATAAGGAGCTCAAGTCGGATGACAATACAAACAACTTTGTTGAGAGTTTCAACAACGCTATTATCAAGCATAGGGGCAAGCCAATGCTCTCAATGTTGGAGGAAATCAGGAAAATAATTGGTAGAAGATTTGATAAGAGGTTTAGAGCTGGTTCATCTTGGAAAACAAATGTAACTCCTTATGTTGACAAAAAACTACGGGAAGTAACATCTGAGTCTCGAAATTGTACCAACTTAGTTCCTGCAGGGAGTGGTGTATTCAAGCTAATTGATGGGGACACTAAGTTTATTGTGAGGCTCAAGGAGTCTAGATGTGATTGTCATAAGTGGCAAATCACAGGTTTGCCATGTAGGCATGCAGCACGTTGCATACTTAGAAACAATGAGAATCTTGAGGATTATGTTGTCGAGTGTTTCCTTACCAAGACGTATGTGCAACTGTACAACTCTGTAGTTTACCCCATTCCTGATCCTTGCATGTGGGAAGAGACGGAACTACCAATACTGGACCCCCTTTTCATCTTAAGAAAAAGGGCAGGCCAGAAAAACATAAGAGAAGGGAGTCTTTGAGAGACATTCTAGCTAAGGGTCCTGCTAACCCAACTGGCACAAAGAGGTGCAGTAAATGTAACCAGCTAGGCCACAATTACAAGACTTGTGGCAGGCCGAGGGACGAGCATGGTAGATTGTTGTCGAGGTATAAGAGGCAGCGGATGGAGAAAGACGCAAGCACAAGTGCAACGCCCCAAGCAGCCACTCAATCCAGTCAAGCCCATGAGTCATAGAAGATGGGTGTTATTTTACTTATATTAAACTGATTTGTTTTGTGGATTATGTAATCTGGTATTGTCTAGTCCCTCCCAAATTTTCTCAAATGAAACTCGTTTGCAATATTTTTCAACAGCTTGATACTCTTTTTGTAGCTATATATGAGGAATTTGAAATGCAAAGAGGAGGTTTGATCTTGATACAATTACAATCAATAAGTTTTGTTAAAATGCTTATGATGGGTGGGAAAGTTTTGATGCCCTCCAACTGTTTAATTAATGTCCAGCAGAGAGTACCCAAACAGTACATTATGTACAGGAATCCTGCTATCAATTTGTGCTGAGATGACAGCTAGGAAGACATCTTTACATTTGCTTTTGCTTTGCCTTGTCTTCATTAGCATAGCATACTCTTTTGCATTTACTCCAAAACCAAGTAAAACTCAATTTTATTGCATAATTAACTATGAAAATTCTCTTCATGAATAATAATTGTTGTAATGAAATTTTATTCCATAATTTTGAGTTGTGTCAGAAATGACAGTTGATGGAGTGCATCATTATGTTAGTTCCATATTATTTGCGGGATCGGTTAAACATGAGAAATGCAATAGTGGAAGGGCTGGAATAGGAGATTTTCAGCCTACGATAAGACCTAAAGAAATCAAATTGAGACTGTGAATGTCACAAGCATGGAAGACATTAGACACGCGACATACGACCTGATGGATGAAAAGCAAGAGGATAACTTCACCAACCAATTTATGGAAGCTTCTCATTGTCCCCCTTGTCAGGCTGATTTGAAACCAGTTGGAGATCATCAACTATTTACCGTGGAAAGTAGTGGTGATCGCTTAAGTCTTGAATAAACTGTAATGGACACTAAGACTCGCACCCTGTGCGTGCTTGATGCTCTCAGACCAAACATGAGATTGGCTCCATTGCAAAACAACTTGTAGAAATAGAAAAGAAACAGTCTAGCTTGATGGAGATCTTACATGTGATTTTATATGTTACACACTATTTGTGTTTGTTAAGTATGCACATATTTTTCATAACCAAGTTCTTCATGTAGCACCCATTAGTAGCTATTTCTGGCCTACTTCCTCATCCTCATCTGATAATTATATATATTTGCAGAACAGAGAATTTACTATGGAAAGAATTCTGAATGTCTGGAATGGATCAATAAACCTTTGATATTTTCTTCATGTTAGATCAAACTTTGACCTAAGTAACTGTTCCATCTTCCATGGATAAATTATCTATGACATTTTGTCAACTTTTTGAATAGATGTGCAAAGGCCACATTTGGGCAATTGCATTCTGCTTGGAGTTTGGATTATAGTGGTAAAAGTAAGCGTTTTTTGAATTATAGGACATCAGTAGTGCCCAGTTCCTCTCTAATTATTGGTAAATTGTCTGTCTGCTGTTGTGATTGTGATTCCTGGGTATGTCTTCTAATAAGTTTTCATGACCTACACTGTGTAGAACTTGTCAGTCATACAGTCAAAGGTTTCAAGCTTGGAGCATTCAGTTAGTAGAATAGCACATGTTAATGGAGCCAGATTTACTGATCTTGCAAACACGAAGTACATTGAGAAACCCCAAAATTTTGTTTCTCCTGCAAATTCCTAGTGTGAATTCTTGATGCAGGAACTAAAAACCCGATAAACCGAGCTAATTCGAGTTTAGAATACCATTGTGAAATCAAGGTTATGAGGCTGGAAATAATGGGTCTTTAGCAAAAATGCTCTGATCCCCCAACTCCCATTGAAGGATCAAGTGATCGAGCTTGAATTACAGCTTCATGATGTTGAAAAAAAACATTGAATCGTTGGAAAATGAGATCACATTATTCTGTCAGAAAGTTGAAGGCCGTTTCAAAATATCAACAGGTGAGAAACCTGAAGATCTGGGTTCATTGCTCCCCAAATTGCTTGCAATTGCAGTAAGAGAATATAGTGAGAGTGAAATAACTCATTAAGAAGCTCAAGGAATCAGACCAGCTATTAATGTGATTATTTCTATTTCTAGGGGTGAGACTCGAAGAAAAGGGTGTCAAGTTTCAGTACGAGAGATCGGAGCTGGAGAAATAGAGGGTGAAGTGGGTGAAATTCAGCAGCAGAAAAGAGAGGGAGATGAAGAAGAAGATCGATAATGAGAGGAATAGGCTGGAGAATCGGAGGATGGTGTTGATGTTGAAACAGAGGGAGATTGAGCTGCTTTTCCCTGAGCAAATTAACAATGCTTATCCATAGGGTTATCTTTTTTATGGGTGTAAGAGAGGAGACACTGAAGGCAAACGATGAGGCAGACAAATATTTTTGTTTTATCTCCTTATGGGTAAGGTTGGAACTATACAAATATTTTTATTTTCCTGTTTTGCCCTTGACGGATAATTTCAATTCTTTGCCGTTAATTCACCTCCTAGTAATTTAGAAAACAATATTGTCACCTCCTAATATATTTCAAAAAACTTGGGTCTTTTCAGTCTTTTTAAAAAATTACTAGCCACCTCCTAGCAATTTTTAGTGTGTGTACATATATATATATATATATATATATATATATATATATATATATATATATATATATATATATATATATATATATATATATATATATATATATGTCTACATTCAAGATGTTAAGTTTATATTTTTGTGATTGTAAATAATATTTTTAAATAATTACATATATTTATCAATTATAAGAGCAAAATAATTACACAATCTAATATAAATATAATTAAATAAGATAAAATTGTATTCCGATCATCAAAAATAATGGTAATTATATTCTATGAGTTGGGGAAAAAACTATGTTAATTAAAGCTTGATTAATTCTTGTTATTCTTCATATCAAATGTTTCACAGTATAAATACTAGAAACATAGTAGTGACAAAGTCATTGAAACAATATATCAAATTAAATGAGTAATTAATACTCAAGTAACCACCACAATATAAATACAAATGCATGCGATTCTGATACTAATTTGTTATGGTGAAAAATAAACCGCATATGGAAATCTCCCTTCAACGCATTAGTAATATGAAAGACATATAACCACATGTAATAATCAAGCTGTAACACCCAAGATATATGATTAGAGTGTGGTTTAAAAAATTGAAATGACTACTTATATCACTACTTTCGATTAAGCATGCTTGGCTGGAAGTAGTATTAGGATGAGTGACCTCCCGAGAAGTTTTCCTAAGCATCGTGTGAGCAAGGACGAAGCAAGCTAGAAAGGTTCGTGGTGATTTTTGGGGCCAATCAGTGATCCTTTAAGCGGTTATTCGTAATGCCCGCGTCTCCGGGAGGGGTCGGAGCGTTACACAAGCTATTGGTCTATAGTTCATGCTCATTTTATGTTAAATAACAACCTTAACATAATATTAATTTCGGATATTTAATTTAACAAAATATACACAAATATGAGTTTTAAAATAATTAAGTGAAATTCAAGATGATTAATAACATCTTGATTCAAGACATTATCATTTCCATTTTCTATTACAGAGGAGGAACTAATTTCTATTTAACAAGTACAGAGTGCGAATTTGTTACAATAAAAATCATGCATTTATGAGAATGGTTTTGATTTAAAGGAAGAGTAACATGGGAAAAACATGGTATAGATGACAGAAGAAACAGTAACAAGATAGAATTCAGTGGTAGCACCCGTAGGAGAGAATGGTAGTAAAACAGTGTAAAACATGACTGGGATGAACTTAGCCGATGAGGGCAAAGCCTTGACCAATGAGTGCATCGGCCAACACCTGGTTGGCTGCCTGACTGGGATGAACACTGTCCCAAAACACGTACTGGCTCGCGTTACGGCAGGTTCCTATTGACTTAGGATTGCACAAAAATGATGTGGTCTCTATGGTCCCTGTCCCACAGCATCCCCTCCCTGCCTCCGCAAACCCTGCATCAATTTATAATATGGATTCAGATTTCAGAAACCACTACTACTGAGTAACAAAAACAAAGGAGAAGATCTAGCTAGAGGGTACGTTACCAGATGCAGAAGGGTTTTGTATAAGATCATAGAGGGGCTTGTAAATGTCAAAAATAACTAGGGTAAGGCCAGGGAGCTTCTTGCTCAACTGGGTGGCAGCTGCATTGAGCTTACTGTTGAAGCCCTGGGCATCTGAGTTTATCCTCGAAACACATCCAGGCTGATGGAACCCGAACAGGGTCATTGTAGCTGGTAGACAACCCAATGGGGGTAGTGATGTTGCCCCGATCTTTCTTGCTCCTAATCCATACAATTCCTGCATACACAAATGCATGCACCACTTTAATGTTTGTATTTAATTTACACAACCTCATTTCTAATTGCTCAGCTGCCTTGCAACAAACAATTTCACCTTTCTGTCACCTTGTCTAATTAGGTTTTTGGGTTTATGTTTAAACAGAAAGAGTTTAAGGGTGGAATCCAGTCTAGTGGATGCTATATTTACAAACAGACTTACAGTGATGAAGTCGGAGAAAATTCCGACAAGGTAGGAAGAATACTGATCAGGAGTGTAGACTTTGTTGAGGAAAGGGTTAACGTAATAATTCTGAGCAAAATCACTGCTTCCAAAACCAACAATATATATGGCGCCTTTCAGTATTGACTTTGCTTTGCTACTCCCGGCCACTTTCGCCAGCTTTCCTTGATACTCTTTGAAGTAACTCAGTTGTTGTGACAATGGAATTGCATGCTGCATTCAAGTTATATAAATACATACCACGTAAATATAAACTTGTCATATATAAGCTGCGATACTGCTCAAACTAAAGTTTGTAACTGGAACTACTGATGTTCTTTGTTTAGATTTAGCGTTAGATTCTATTTTCAGGTCTTAAATTAAGGTAAAAATAAAACTGAGGTAAAAATACAAGTGTTTTAATTTGTAATGCCACTCCTAAGTACCGAGAGCACAATGTTCCATTAATGTTAGAGTTGAAAATTAATCTTCATTTTAAGATTCTTTTCAGGTGCTAGCTTAGTAATGCTTAAATATTATGAGAAAACAAAGTCCTAGGCGTGTACTCTCTCCATTCCTCACTAATTTATCATATGTTAATGTGGGGCAGGTACAATTTAATCAATCTTTGTAAAGTTTAATTATTAATTATTCAATATATTATAATAATTTATGATGTAAAATTAATTTCATTGAATTTTTCATTAAAAGTACTTAAATATAAATATAGTCGTGTATACAGTAAGGTAAAACATACTAAATTGAAACTCGTAAAAATAAAATGTGACGATATTGTGAAAAAAATACACCTTAATTAATCCTTTAGTCAATTTTTTTTTGTATGAGTTGACAAAACTAGCATGTTGAAGATTGAGTCAAATATGCTCATACTGTCATCAACACCTTCCATTTATTATAAGTGTCTTGCTAATAATTTATAAATTCAAAATCAATGCGTGTACTATGGTTTCATTGACCTTTAAAATACACCACTTTCAAACTCATCAACTGTTACTTCCTTAGTCTGTTGTTATCTGTCACTTTTAAATTATTGTGATTTTTTAATGTATTTCTTTAATCTTTAATATCTAATATAAATATTTTTAAAGTATCACATAAATATATTCATTGTGAAAGTAGTTTTATGAAAAATCTAACAATATTAATATTTTAATTACATATATTGACTAAATAGTAATTAAAATTTGTAAAATTTAATGAACAACGTAACCCTATAATGGCAAATATTAAGGGGCACACAGTATTTATTTTTTTCTTTTTATTTTTCTCTTTTGAAAAGCATTACTCCCTTCGTTCCAAAATTAATTAGTAGTTGAAATATTACAAAATTTAACTCACAAAATTTGATTGTTAAGCAGATAACAAGAAAATAGGTTGTTAATAGAAACAAATGACATAGATTGATAGAAGTATTTCCATTCAAGGAAGTAATTCTATTCAAAATGACAATGTTGAAATTTATAAGGACAAATATGGAAAGACAATATAATTGTACATTGAAATTATAAATTCAAAATTAAATGTTCGAAAGTCATTTACAATTACAAATATTATGAAAAATATCAAAACTAAGAATATTCTTTACAAAGGGTATACTATGATTCCTTGATAGTTATCGCCCTGATAGTTGTGTAGTCAATTATTATAAACTTTGACCGCAAAATTTCAATAAATATATAGTAATCTATTACGTGAAACTAAAATCATTAGATTTATAATAGAAGATATTTTCATAAATTATAATTTTATAACTTTTTTGAAAATATATTATTAGAAATTGATGGACAAAGTTTTATGAAGAAGTTCTATCATAGTTGAAATATTTTGAATTTAATAAAAATTTACCTGCTATTAGGAGTTGTTGATATTAATATTTTTTCTTTCATCCAACTACCCACTTAACGCCTAACTCGTCTCCATGTTTCACACATCCTTGAAATTAAATGCGAAATCCCTTCATATTTATAACTTTCAAATCTCAAACATAACCCATTGATTTGAAGTTGAGCTCTTGAACCCCAATAATAACATTTCAAGACTCCTTCTTTCATAATTTATTAAAAATATTCTTGTATGTTACTATAAAATTAAGGAAAAACGTATAAATACGAACTTTTACATCTCACTGGTGCACAGAAAATTCTCTACTCTCCCCACATTGTCAAGATCAACTGAGGCAACATGGCGGATTTTTGAGCGATTGTAAATTTCTAACTTGAAACTAGCAGGTTACTGAGCATTATAATTAACAAAAGGGCCATGTAACTTGGGAAAAGGAATTGTAATGGGTAATTACTAATGAGTCATGAGTCATGACCATATAACAAGTTAATTGGATGCTTCTTTTAAGGAAGACAATCAGATAATTGATTTATGAAATTTTCAAATCATATGCTTTAGTGTAATCTTCTGTTAAGGAAGATTATTTGCACAGAATTCACGAGGCACTTACACTGAGCTCCGCAGTTCGTTCATCATACCCGGAACCAGCAGAAGCAAAATTGGCTCCAATAAGGAGGTTCTTTCCTGAAGCTTGGGGGCTAAGATATGCTGGCGCGTATTTTGTGAACCCCAGAGTTTCAGCTGCAAAATCACATTGCGAGGAGCAAAATGATAAGTCTCTTGATTCAAATTGGTCAATAGTCATGTTATTTCACTTAAATTACTTCAGAAATTAAATATAAATATATTTAGATTATTATAAATGTATGTTTTATTACTTTAAAAGTTATTAAAAGGTACAAACTATATAAAAGTAATATTTTAATTATATTTTTTCACAAATATAAAATTATACATAAAATGTATATTCTCTACTGTGGTTGATAAAATTAAATAATTATTTGTATTACCTAGCTAAAAAAGTGTTATATATTCTTATAATTGATAAATACATATAATTACTAGAGAAAATATTATTAAAAATTACAGAAATATGAATTATGGACAAATCCGGTCCTTAGGATAATTACTTGCCTTTCCATAAAGCCCACAATTACACGTACACAGTTGATGAACTTTAAATTAAAAAGTAGTTTGATTTCTCATGATTAATATCAGTTTCTCTCCTTTCTATAAAAAAGACACTTTAAAAATTAGGAATTATGAGAAGTTTTCACTTGAAACTACAATCAAATTCTTCTAGAAACTCTATAAAAAGAAAAATAAGTATCTAATTAGTTTCTAAAAATAACGTATCAATTTTCCTATTTACTCCCCGTTCCATATTAATTGTCGTCTTTGAAAATTGTGCAGTCAAATTTCAAAATTTTTGACCGTAAATTTTTCAATATATACAATGGGTTGCTATATAAGATTACCATCATTAGATTCGTAACGAAAAATCCTACTATAAAAGTATAATATTGCAATCGTTAATAACATATTATGTAAAAAATTATCACTTAAAGGGTGATATTGGAGACCGTGAAATTCAAAATTATGACAATTAATATGGAACGGAGGGAGTAGAATGAAGACGTCAAATATGGAAATTCAGAAGCAGAGAAAATAAATAAATAAATAAAGTAAGTAACTATAACAAAAGAAAACAAAACAAAAAAGAAATTAAGAAGAGGGTTGTGTATAAATACCAGTGAAATCAGTTGCTAATTTGCCATCGCAAAACCTTCCAGTAGGCTTGTGATCGATGAAATCCCTACCATAAGGAGGGTAATTAGCCTTGAAAAGAGTGGGAATATAGTCATTATTCCCCACATCTACAGACGAGTCTCCAAATGAGATGATTGCAGGAACTAAGGCCGCATCCTGGGCATTGCCAACGCTCAACAATACATTTGCAAACATAAAACAGAAAATCACACACTCGTATTTGAACCCCATTCTACCTTGCTTCTGATTCTTAATTTTGTTTCCTCCTGCTACTACTTACCATGCATGGATCTTGCTTGAGGATAGTGTGTGAGGGTATTTAGTGTACTCTCTGCATTTATTGGAGTATGGTGAGAAACTGCATTAATGAGGGGAGCTAAGGGTTGTGTTCACTGCATTCAAAGCTTGCTTTCTGCTTTACCTAATATTTTTTGAGTTGACCTTGCTTTAGTGGAGTACTTGTCTTCGTGTATATCTTGGTACCACCGCAGTCTATCCTACTTGTGTTCTACTGCTTCCCTCCCAAAATATTTGTCAATTTAACTAAGTTTTGATCGTTAATTACTCACAAATTACAATAAGTTACAATATAAATTAATATCGATCACTAAGATATTTTTCTAATGATGACAATTTATTATTGTAACTCATTATCATTTATGATCATTTATGAGTAATCAACGATTAAAGGCTAGTCGAATTGACAAAATTTTAGGACGAAGGTAGTACAATATACACCTACATTTGGGGCACTAGGATCAATTTTGATTCTTTAAAAGGTTATTACTGCAACACCAACAATTTTTAGTATATTTCCGTTCCGCTAGTGTAAGGTTTTGTAATTCAAATATAGATAGTCTTTCTCTTCACATGTAAAGGGCCAATTCTACTTGGCTCCGTTCTTTTGCGCGTTGCGTTGCGTTTGCGTTTGCGTTGCGTTAAGTTGCGGTAAAAATAGTTAAAAAGTAATGGTAATTTGCGTTATGTTGCAGTAGGGTTGCGGTAAGTTGCGTTGCATTTGGGTGCGTTAACACATAAAAGAACGGGGCCTACCTATAAAAAGACCTTTTTAAAATTTTAAAACTTATAATACATGCAATAAATATGTATAATATAATGAGAATGGTAGAGTATGCATGGTTATAACTATTGAAATAATAACGATTGCATTACCAATGGGAGGGACTCGGTTCCAATGGAATTGAGACCTGTTGCAACAAATCTTCACCAAGGAAACAATTGATCACATCGAGCAGGTGTTCCCTCCTCAACTAGGGGTGGAGGATATGCTGGTTTGGCCGGGAAAGACGTCAACAGAGTACAAAGTGAAACACGGGTACTTTGAATTTCTTCAAAAAGAAGCTAAGGCGACATATCCATCTGAAGAGGAGACTAAGTTCTGGAAAAGGATGTGGCACTCGGACCTACGACCTCCAAAGTGGAAGACTTTTGTTTGGAGATGTTTTGTGGATGCTCTTCCTACCGGGGTAAATCAGTGTAAAAGGAAACTCACCGATGAAGAGTCCTATTGGTGTAGACAGGGGGGCGAAAGTTTAGATCACCTTTTTAGAGGATGTACCATTGCTGAACATATATGGAAAGGTGGTTGGCTGGGGATTGTCCCCAAACGTAAATAACTACATTAGCTGGAGGGACTGGTTACGAGGTTGGGTTATGTTCCTGACCAAGCAAAAAAGCGAAGAGATTGAGCATCTACGAGAGTTTGTGGGGACTATGTGGGCCATTTGGAAAGCCAGGAATGAGGTAAGCATTGGCAAGAAGCAATGTACTCCTCAGTTGTTAGTGAGCATCATGGAGCAGGTTCAGAAGGAGACAGGGCAATGGCGGGCTGGGCATAAGGCTGGGGGAGCTCCGAAGTCAAAGGACAAGGTAGACACTGAGGTGGTCTATCAATGGGGGGATAACAACCTGGGGAATGAGAATGAGGTGTTCATTATGGATGGGGCATGTAGGAGGGCTACTAAGGAGGTGGCTTGGGCGTGGGCTCAGTTGAAACAGGGGAGCTCGTTAGGCCAAGGAGTTCAGTGTGGGAAAGGAGAATCTGTTGCATTCTGTGAGCTCCTAGCAATTCTTAGTGCTTTGGAGGAGGCCACGAGACGTGGGATGAGGACGATCACCATTTGGTCTGATTCTAAGTGTGCAGTGGAGTATTTGTTAGATGTTAATAGGGCACCGGTTGAATGCAGGGCCCTTACTCTTTATTGCAGATTTGCAATGGGAAGATTTGAAGCAGGAAGAATCCAGAAGGTTTAGAGACAACTAATTCATCAGGCACATAGGATGGCACGACAGGCGATCCGAAGCCTTGGGCTGGGAACTTAGGCGTAGGAAGTATCCTTTTTTCCTTTTGTTGTTGTTCTTTGTTGTTGTGTTTGTGTTGTGGTCTTGTTTGACAAAAAAAAAAAAAACTATTGAAATAATAAATAACCACCGGTCATTCCTATTATATATATATATATTTTTTTTTGAAACTCCTTCCTATTATCAATTTAATCCTATTTCAACAACAAATTAGATGTAGGTATATTTATCAAATGTATTTAGACATAATCAGATATTTTAATTGAGGGTGATGATATGAATCTTGTTTTAAGACTGTTTTTATTTGTCTTATCCTTTACTAAATTGGTATTTCTTATGATTTTTGACACTATTTTTTTAACGAAAATGATAAACATCTTGGGGCAAGACTGTCAAGACACCTTTTAAGTGTCTTGACCTATCATTAAAATAATATTATTACACATTAAAATGAATTTAAATAATATAATTGAATTCTATAATTATAATATCACATATAAATTGCATAAAGTTATACTTTTATCAATTATTTTTTTATATTTCTAAAAAATGCCTAAAATAAGCTTAATTGAATATGATTTTGATTCGATTAGGGTATTATTTATGCTTATTGATGCAGCTTACCACTACTAGAAATTGTATTGTTTAGTGTGAAAAAATAGATGTGAGTTAAAAAATCTCACGCCAATATATGTAAATCGGCTTTAAAAAAAAGGAAAATTGAATTGACAGTAAAAATTGGCATAAGTTAAGGGGCAACTCACGCCAATTATTTTTCTCTATCCTCTTTCACCGCATAAATAATTTTGTCCCCTCTCTTCTTAAAAGTGGCGTGAGTTTACGCATAACTTACGCCACTTTTTAATATTTTTTTAAATTTTTGAAGAGAATTGGCGTAAGTTTCTTATAATTGATAAATAATATTTATTATTAGAAAAAGAGTGATGATACGTGTGTCTTATTACTTATCAAATTAATACTTATTATCATTTTTAATCTAAAGCAGTTACTATTAATTATCAATTGTAAGAAGCTTGGAATGTGTTGGCTATGACCAATAATTAAAACTGATATCCAAACAAATTAACCTCATCTGTTAGGCATATTTAGACTCTTTTTGTAAATTTTAAAAAAATATAGATAAAGGTGTGATTTTATATCATTTATTTGTATTATTATATTTGTAGAAGTCAATTATGTAATTATTTTACAATTTAATTTATAGATATATAGATTTTATACAAATGCAAGACACGTAAAATATATCTTCCCCTAAGATATTTATATTTTTGTAATTAAATTGTCCTAACGTAAACCTGGTTTTGTTCTCTTTCCACACTACTCCCTCTGTTCCATATTAATTGACAATTTGATTAAATTTTAATTGTTAATTAGTCACAAATTATAATGAGTTATAAAATGAAGTTACATTCATTATAATTTTTAGTAACGTATGTTTCTAATGATGATAATTTCATATTATAACTCATTGTAATATGTGAATAATTAACGATCAAAATTTTGTTAGAGTGTGAATTAATATACAATGGAAGCAGTATATTGTTATTGAGGGAGCGCTGGATGCTTTTCTTTGACTCATAGTGGCGAAGTAGAAACTCAAATTGATTTGACAAATGACAATATCACTCAATTGATTTGACAAGATTAAACACTACAGTAAGTGCTGCTATTATATCGATCATGATTCATGAAGTTTACCTCCGATCCGATTAGTTGTAGGGTGGATATGCATATACTTGTTCAATTTCAACGACATCAATCATTATACTTCAACATCATGCCATCACCTAAGCTTTTATTCGCATCCACCATTTTCCTAAATTAAGTAACTACAAAGACTTTAATCATGTGACATTGTGACTTGCTTATAACTCTAGATCTATGTGGATTGATTAAGACATTGACGTACAAATTAGCGTAAACACCGCCAAAACTAGTAAACTCATTTATAACAAACTCCATACTCCATAATTGTTTCACAAAGATGTGCAACTAACTTATTTATACCATCACTTGTCATGGGATTTTCTTCTCATAGACTTTCTTTCTAGGCTTCAATAAAAAGCATAATAACATTTTTCTTAATTCTTTGAAGACAATTCAACAAAGCTAAAAAAATAAATCCAAAGCTCAACATTCAACCCATTGATACACCGAAATGATTACATATAATCTAAGTTTTGATGACAGAGAGTTGTTTCTGGTTGTGTTGGATATCCAAGTCATTTGACTTGCTCAAACACCACTTGAATGTATTTTTTTTTTCCATTTCAAAATATTACTTCAGTTAGATATTTTTCCCCCACTTATTGAATACAACGACAATTTGAAAATATCAACATTAGTTGAATGATGCAGTTATGAAGAAGGAGAAGGGGAATACTAGCAATTTACGATTCTACACATTTTAGATGAGGGGACATTAGAGGCTACATAACTGTGCCATTTATTATATCACCTACTTGACTCTAGCACTTACTAATTAATTAATAAAGCCAGATAGATGATGCAACTTATTGGGTTCTTCCACTTAGCTAGTGAAATTAATTGGCTATTTGGGAATTAGGTAGGGAAAGAGGTAGCTGATATTTTGTGACAGATAGGGCAGGAGAAGAAGAAGGGAAAACAGCAAAGTATGAATAAATATGGTGCATGTGCTTTCTACTTATTGTGGTGGTTGCAGATCTCTTAACTGCAAACACTGCTCGATCACAAATATGCATGCATTCCGGTGGATGAGTGGATCGCCACATGGACTAGTAATCTTGGTTAATTTGCGTTTGGACAATTTTCAACACAAGCTACCTAGTTAATGGCATCAAAAAGACTCGTGAAACAAAAAAGTTGTTCCATATATAAGGAACAATTTAGGGTCGTAATATATTCTGGTTCGAATTTGGACAAATTAGACCAAAACTAATATAATGTTTGGTAAGTATTTCTTTTCGGGTTGGATAATTAAAACTCCAAACACAATTTAAATTCGAATATATACTACAAATTTAGGAAAAAAAGAAATATTGTAACCACATTATAAAACTTTCAGTCAATATCTAAATGCGCAAGGAAAATATATGATTGTGTTCGATCTTTTTTGGGTCAAATCGTAATAGAGTGAGATAATAGGGTCCTTTAAATTTTTCTGTCAAAGACAACACTCAAACAAAGCAATTAGGTCAAGGGCCTTTAACTACTCAAGGATTGTTTAATGATCAACTTATATTTATTACTAGCGAAAATGATAAATGTTTTGGGCAAAACACATATTAAGTGTCTTGTCATGGTATAAAACTTGTATATTTGTAAATCAAATTGGAAAATTTGACATAATTGGCTTCTATAACTATAATAATATATAAATAGTATAAAATAACACTTTAATCAATATTTTTTAAAATTAATAAAAAAACGTCTAAAATTTGCCCAACGGATGGAGTTTATTCATTAGAGTGTCAATTTTAATTGTTGGCGTAGCCAACACATTTCAAACTTCTTATAATTGATAATTAATAGTATTTGTCAAAAAATTAAGGTTAGAAATGATAATAAGTATTAATTTCATAAGGTGCCCTAAGACACGTATTATCACTTTAATACTCCCTCTGTTTGGTTTTATTAGCCGTCCTTGAAAATTGTGCCAAAACTTTGACCGTTAATATTTTAATTTGTACAATGATTCATCATACGAAATTGATGTCATTAAATTCGTAATAAAAAATACTATTAAAAAAGTATAATATTATATTTTTTTGCAAAACATTTATACTAGAAATTATTGAATAAAAATTGGCACTGAAAACCGTAAATGACAGATAAAAAAGAACGGAGGGAGTACTAAATTGAATAATGTACTAAATTGAATAATGGAAAGACTACAAGAAATGTTATGCAAATTCACAAACCAATCCAGGAACCTTATTCTTGAACACCACAACTCATAATGTTGTCATCAACTCCCTTTGGGAGGTTCAACTAACCTTCACAGACCCTTCAAGGATAGCTAATGAATGAGATTTCTCATTAACACTACAAAAATGACTCACTTGCATTATAAAATTAGTCATAGCTAAAGTATAAATTTCCCGTGGTAAATGTAATTGGTCATGGAAACCTTGTGCGTGACCTGTTGCGACAAATGACCCTGTGACTAATAAAATGGCCACATAATTATTTATGCCATGGCAAACTATCATAATATTTGCCACAAAACATGTAGTGGCTAGGCACTGTTCAACTTGAGTCATTTTTCCTGTTTCGCCATAATACCTTTCGTGGCTAATAAGTATATTAGCCATAAATAATATTATAATGAAACCACTAGGTGTCAAAAATCAAGCATAGTGGCCACTAAATTATATTAGCCACTAACTTAGTGGCTGCTAAATGACTTTCGAGTTATATTAATCACACAATCATTCATGCTTAGATTTTTAAAACAAATTAAAATATTCATTTTAAAATACTTTTCTACTAAGAGTCGCCTATGTATTACTATATCACCAATACTATTCATAGCATGTACAAGCTTTAGCCACAACTTTTGTCACCAAATTGCAATCACTAGTAGAATACATACCCAAAAACGTCTGAAAATTGGCGTCTCTTTGTAGATAAAACGCTGAACATAGGAAATAAAATAAAAAAAAAGAAGATAAATTTAATTTGGGCGTCTGTTTCCCATAAAACAGACGCTGTTTTCAAAACGGCGTCTGTCGTTATGGGAAACAGACGCCCAAATTGCAGATAATAAATGAAAAGAAAAGGCACGCCTGTCTTTTGCAGGCATCGGCTGCCGTGCTACAAAGTAGGCGTCTGCCTGCCTATAAAATAGACGCCCATATTGACTAAAACCGGAAAAAATAGGGTTGGGGTATTGGTAGCCATTTTCGTCGACGAAGAGGAAGAGGAAGCGAGAGAAATTTGAAGAAGAAGCTCGGTGCACGCCGCCAATTCAACAAAAAATCAGGTAATTTTATTAGTTGTTTTTGTT
The DNA here is from genome assembly GCA_029582165.1 of Portulaca oleracea. Classification (NCBI taxonomy): domain Eukaryota; kingdom Viridiplantae; phylum Streptophyta; class Magnoliopsida; order Caryophyllales; family Portulacaceae; genus Portulaca; species Portulaca oleracea. The sequence goes on along the minus strand of CM055873.1, from coordinate 32,928,029 downwards.
TCAGATCTATTATATTATGATTAATATTATGAAAAGTGATTAAATAATAAATTAAATATGATAAAAAACGAATAATTTGAATATTTGTATGTTTGTTTCGTTTTTGATGAGTTTAATTTTAGTTGAGTGGATATAAGTTGAAAAATTGAGTTGTGTTAGTTAATTTGTATGAATTGTAATATAGTTTGGATGTTGAATTTGAATTTTAGTGTGAAAATAGGGTTTGTAATGTGAAATTATTGAATTTAAATATTGTTTGTATGTTTTATAGTAGTTTAATTAATTGCATGTATGTTAATTTTAGTTTAGGTTTTAGTTTTCGATTTAGTTTTAGTTATAGTTTATAATTAATGTTGAGAAATATAATTATGTTTATATAGGTTAAGCAAAATATTGAATTTTTATATGTTTTGTAGTAAATTTAAATATGAATAATTATATTTACTTTGCAAAAAAAAAAAATGTAATAATGCATGTAAAATATGTTTAAGTTGAGCATTATGATAAATATTAATATGTAATACGAATTTATGATGTTAATTTATATGGCTTAATAAATTTGTGGGAAATTATAATGAGTTTCGATTGAGTATAAATATATTTTATTTTAGGATGATTTTTTAGGAATTGTATTAACGATTTAATTAATTAGTTAATAACATGTGTACGTATTATATTTTCAATTATGAATACATTTAGTTTAATTTGTATGTTTAATTTGAAATTACAATTTAATTTGTTTAGTTATTAACTTCATGAATAAAAAATTACTATATATAAATTATTATTTAATATATACGTACGTAGTGAATAATTATAAACTATTATTTATTGTTTAATTTGTAATTAAGTACGACGGCCCCGGTATGATTTTTAAAAATTGTTAATTTGGTTAGTTGTTTAGTTTACATATGTAATTAATTATGAATAGTTTGTTTAGGGTTAGGGTTATTAAAATGGGTTAGGGTAGTGTTAGTATGGGCCGGGTTAGGGTAATGTGTCCAAGTACATAAAATTAAAGGAGGTTGAGTTTGGATGATTTTGTTTGCTATTAGTAAGTGAGTTAGCCTTTAAAGTTGGTTGCGTGCAGAAATTTGCTGCTAATCCAATCTAAGTGCTAACTTAATTACTCATAACTCCAAATGAAGACATAAATTATGTAAATAATTATGTCACGTACATCCATTTACTTACGTAAGTACTCAACAACCAGTAGCTACATAATTAGTGAATAGGTTATTTACGATGGTAATTTAGAGTAATAAGTAGGAAAATTTATATTTATAGTATCTTAATGAGGATATATATGTATGTCATAAAAAGAGGTTGAGTTTGGATCCTGTTAGTGTCCAACGAGTGTGTGTGTTGTGATCTGATAATCTATGGCTGAAAGGGACTTTCATGAGGCGTGTTGACTCTCATTTATTCGTCTGGTTCCCAAAAAGCAGCGCAATCTTCCTAAGTGAACTTGCACGAGGTGTATACAGTGCTCTGGGAGTTAGAAGCGTCTCAGATTTGATACAATGGAGTGTTTCTATTTGCGCAGCTTGGTTGGTAGCAAGACAAGGTGGGTTTGAAAGAGAAGTTTGTAGTAAAGGGTCTAATGTATAGAAATCCAACACCATTTCTATTAGACCCTTTACTATAAGATTCTCTTTCAAACCCACCTTGTCTTGCTATCCCTCAAGCTGCGCAATAGAAACACTCCATTGTATCGAATCTGAGACGCTTCTAACTCTCGGAGCACTATATAGACCTCGTGCAAGTTCACTGAGGAAGATTGCGCTGCTTTTTGGGAACCAGACGAATAAAGGAAAGTCGGTACGACTCATGAAAGTCTTTTTCAGCCATAGATTAACAGTTAACAAACACACTCTCCTTGGATAATAACATGATCCTCTTGCTTGGTGACATAGCTTACTTGTTGTTGTCATAAAAGGAGGTTGAGTTTGGATGATTTAGTTTGTTATAGCGTATACGATTATAATTGTGAATTTAGATACAAACTGAATAATTTATTTTCATTATTTTTTTTAGTACTGAGACGGATAGATGTTTATTATTAATTAAATTCATGGTGGGCTTGAATAATAGATTCACGTACATTATGGACGGGCCCCCACATCGCCGTTGGATGTACGAGAGGTTTGAACCGGGTAGGAGGGTTATCAGGGCTGAATGGGCTGCTGGGGTAGCTATGTTTGATCAATTTGCAAAGAGTAATTTGTATGAGTATCCGAGGACTGGAAAGTATCGGTACCCATGTGTGAAGTGCAAGAATAAGAGTGGATTTAGTCCTGATGAAGTTAAAGAACATTTGTATAGGCGAGGGTTTATGGAACAATATTGGTGTTGGACGAGCCATGGTGAAGAATGGGGTGACTTTGATGATGAGGATGGCAGTGGTGACGATGCGAAAGGTGATTGGGAACCGTATGAAGGTAGTCCTCCGACAAACGAGGAACCGAATCAGCCACCGTTCATCGACAGAGCGGAAGAGATGATGAATGATTTCATCATAGTGAATGAGGCGCCTAATGCAGGAGCTCAACAATTTTATGATATGCTTCAATCTGCTCAACAGCCTCTGTGGGAAGGGTGTGCGACCCATATTGAGTTGTCCACTGCCGTGAGGCTGATAAGTCAGAAGTCGAAGCACAATTTGTCGGAGCAGGCAATGAACGATATCATGGAACTGATGAGCGAGAGCTATCCCCAGCCGAACCTAGTGCTTAGAAACTACGATGAGTTGAAAAAGAAGGTTAAGAAGTTGGGGATGGGCTATGAAACAATTGATTGTTGCCTTAGTGGATGCATGATCTACTATAAGGACGACGCACATCTCACTGAATGTAAATTTTGTGGCCATCCTAGGTATAAGCCACAGAAATCGTCAACCACGACAAAGAAAGGCGTCCCGTACAAGAAAATGTTTTACTTTCCCTTGATGCCTAGGTTGCAGCGTCTGTATGCCTTGAAGAATACGACCGGGCATATGAGATGGCACGCGAAGAACAAGCGCGAGGAAGGTGTACTTTGCCATCCGTCGGACGACGCCTCATGGAAAATGTTCGACATCGTGCATCCAGACTTTGCGGGGGAATCGCAAAATGTAAGGCTGGGCCTGTGTGCGGATGGGTTTAGCCCGTTCAACATGACAGAGAGGTCTTATTCGATATGGTCGGTTGTAGTTACTCCTTACAACTTGCCACCTGAATTGTGCATGACAACACCGTACATGTTTCTCACGTGTATTATTCCAGTTCCGAAGAACCTCGGAAATAAAATTGATGTCTTCCTCCAACCCTTGGTGGACGAGCTGCAACGCTTATGGGTTGGTTTTGAAACATACGACATCTCCAAAAGACAAAATTTTAACATGAGGGCATCTTTGATGTGGACGCTGAATGATTTTCCGGCCCTTGGCCTGCTTTTTGGGTGGAGCACGCACGGTGCTATGTCTTGTCCTGTTTGCATGGATGGGTTGAAAGCAATTCGTCTGAAGCATGGGAGGAAAGCCTCGTGGTTTGACTGTCACCGACAGTTTCTTACTAAGGGGCATGTTTTGAGAAGAAATTGAAAGGCATTTCGAAAGGGGCACACTTGTCCAGATAGAACTGCCCCACCGTGTAGGAAAAACGGTTATGAAATCTACGAGGAGGTGAAGCACTTCCCCAAGGTGACTACCCATGACGACTTTGTAGTCCCGGGATTCAGAGAGAATGCTCATAATTGGAAAAAACAAAGTATCTTTTGGGAGTTGCCTTATTGGAAGGATCACATTGAGAAGGACTTTGTGGACAACATCGTAAACACGGTGATGGAGGTAGACGGCAAAACGAAGGATGATGGAAATGCAAGGAGGGACGTGGCGGACATATGTGACAGGCCGGAACTCCATCTATTGCCCAGTCCTAACGGTAAACCCCTACAGCCAAGAGCCAAATATGTTCTTCCTGAGGATAAGCGAACGGGCGTTTGTAATTGGGCACAACAACTTCGTTTGCCAGACGCTTATGCTTCGAACTTCGCGAACTGTGTTGATGCATTAGGTAAAAGGTTTCAAAACCTTAAAAGCCATGACTGTCATGTGTTCATGCAGACATTGTTACCTGTTGCGTTCCGGGCACTTCCTAATGATGTGTTGGAGCCACTCGTTCAATTAAGCCAATGGTTCAAGAGCCTGTGCTCCAAAACATTGAAGCACAGTGACTTAGTCCGGCTTGAAAAAGAAATTCCCATAATAATATGCAAGTTGGAGACCATATTTCCATCCAGCTTCTTCAACGTAATGGAACACTTGCCCATTCACCTGGTCCAGGAGGTATTCTTTGGTGGTCCTGTTCAATATCATTGGATGTATCCCTTTGAGATGTATTTCGAGTGGTTGAAGAAGAAAATAAAGAACAAGGCACACCCTGAAGGATCTATGACCAAAGCGTACCTCATGTTTGAGATTTCCCAATTCACATCTACATACTTTGGGACGGATAATGTATCGTCTTCTACATCAACAAGTATGCGTAACGAAGACGATGGGGATGATCCTATGTTATTGTTGATTTTTAAGGACAGTGGGAGCCCTGTGGGAGGTGTAAACACGAGGTGGCTCGCGATCAAGAGTATAAAGCAGCACACCTTCATGTTCTACTGAACTGCAAAGAAGTCAACCACTACTTAGAGTAAGCAATGCTCACTAACAACTTCATTAAATTGATATGTAATAGGTGTAATTAATGAGCTTGTATCCCGTGCAGCTTGTTTAAGAATTACAAGTTGACTTCATTTCCTAACACCACGGACACTCAGTTGGATCATATGATTGAAGCAGAGTTCGCTCAATGGTTTTATCAGCTATCTGTGAGTAAAACAATCATTTACAAAATTTCGATTTTGACCATATTTAAACAAAACTTAAACCATTCAACATCTAACGGGTACTCCAAATGTAGGAAAATTGGGAAGCCTTTCGGTTTTACGAAGATGAGCGTCATGAACACCTTTATCAGTTAGCCCGAATGCCTTCCCCTAAAGTGACCACCTGGAGTGCTTACCGAATCCACGGGTTCTTATTTCACACCCAAGCAAGGAGTAACTCAGTGGCTTCGTATAGTGCGGGGGTGTGTGTCAAAGGCACGGGTGGCGGTGGATTTGTCGATGACTTCTATGGTGTTCTCCAAGAAGTCATCGCACTGGAATATGTTGGGCCTGTCAACAAGAAGAGCATACTGTTTAGATGTGATTGGTTTGACAATACCTCGGTACGAGGTGTACGTTCACCAAGGTTATGCCCGTTTGTTGAATTACACAAGGACAAACGGTGCTGGAAGTACGACCCATTCATCTTGGCAGGGTGCGCAACCCAAGTGTTGTTCATGAATTACCCGACAAGCACACAAGATAAAGCTAACTGGTGGGTTGTGGTTCCAAACAAACCATCTTATGCATAGTACAAGTAGTTCACCCTTCCGTTGGCCATCCAAGATGACCAACCAAGAGCTGTTGTCCCGATCAACCCCAATGACGGTACCGTATCACAAGTACTCGCTATTGAAGGGGTGTTCGATGAGGTTGCGGACATGGACAACGCCCAATTAATAGTGGGTGGTAATACGTCCAATGTAGCCAATGAGGACGATGGAGACATCGAGGATGACGAAGATGATGATGGTGACGATGATGAAGTGGATGAGGATGATGAAGACAACGACGACTATTAAATAACAATATAGTAATCGAATTTTGATTGTGGTACAAGTGTCTTCAACGAACACATATTATGTATTCTATTTTCTAAGTGAAACGAATTGATTGTGTGCCAAGTGAAACTAATTCAATGTTTTTTATATTCTACATCAATGTGTTGTCGATCTCTTTTAATGCATTGTATTACCTTCATGAGGTTACTAATTCATATTACTTGCTATTTTATTTCGTGCAAGCTGATACTAATTCAATGTTTATTCTACTTTTATTTTCCAGTTGCATTATGTCAGGAAGAGATGGATCACGCAGACCTCAAACCCGTGGTGGGTCTAAATCGAATGCGAGGGGTGGTTCATCATCGACCCCACAGACACCATACATTCCCCAATTTGATCCTGTCCATGAAGCCCCACAGACACCAACTGAACGATATCAAATTCAACTGGACGTTCGGGCGGAAGCTAAAAAAACGTCAGATGGGAAGTACATCATTAGACCTTGTAATGGCGCGTGAGTGTCAATCTGAACTTTGATTATGCATTTATAACACTTAATTTGTGTTTAAATATATATAATTTTGTATGTGCTTAGACCCGTTTTCGCTTCTAAATACCGCCTAAATCCTAAGGCTTTTGACTTGTCTCGTAGCTCGTTTTAATAACTTTTAATGCGTTTTGTTTATTTTTTGTAGTTTCCGAAGGTTTTACTCAAAACGATGCTAAATGGGTTATTTTTACACCAATCTTGGGAATCCCGAGATTCCCTAAGATTCCCCGAGCCTAGGTCGTGTCAAAGGCAGCGGAAATGGAAGGGCCGAGTATGTCGAAAGCGCGGAAACGCAAGTGCAAGCTCCCAGGCGTCGAAGGGTAGGCCCTGCGACCAATTCCGTAGCGGGCGCTACGCCCTGAGGTAACCAAGTGGCCGAGATAGACCGTTGCCACGGTCACCTTGACCGTAGCCACGGTCAGATTGAAGCCAAACGCCCAAAGAAGGAGTTGCAGCCCGAGATGGACCGTGGTCACAGTCAACCTGACCGTAGCCACGGTGAGCATAGTGTCCTGCCCAAGGAAGAAGTTGGCCGAACAAGACCGTGGCCACGGTCTCCCATGACCGTAGCCACGGCGATGCGAAGGAGCGAAGAGTTGCCAACCCTAAATCGCCAATACCGTGCCCACGGTGCCTGGGTACCGTACCCACGGTACAGCGAAGAGAAGAGAGAACTTTCCTGCCTTACGCAGGACCGTGGCCACGGTCACCTTGACCGTGCCCACAGTCCCCTACGGACACAGTTTGTCTGTAGTGATTAAGTGATGAGTTTTGAGTAACAACCTGAGTTACTATTTATTGTTTTAAGTCATTTTAGCTGTGGGGGACATTCTTTATCAATCTTTATACAATCTTTAATCAGCTTTTACCTAGCTTTTATGATACTTTAGCCTTCTTTTATCACATTTTAAGCTTTGGATTAGAGAATTAGTGAAGATTTTGGCTGAGTTCATTGATTCTTGTGTTGGATTCTCTCAAGTTTTATTTCAAGTTTGAAGATTATTATCATATTTGGAGCATTGGAGCATTTATTATTCACAGTTTTTGCCTTTTTGTCATCAATCAATGAGTATTTCTTAACCCTTCTCTCTTTTATTGCATAATTCATCTATTAATCTCTATTTTGCTTTTGTTGCTTTTATTGATTTTGTTGATTGTTTGTTCTCATCTTGTTTATCTTTTTAAGCATGATTAATGTTGTTGATGTTAGTATCATGATAGTTAGGATATTTATTGGCTAGAACCCTAATGGTTTGGGAGATATTAAGGGTGTGAATGGGTGATTAAATTGGGTTAGCATTATTAGTGAGTAACTAGTTAGGAAATTAATTTCCCAACCCTATCCTTCCCTCAAGTGGGATGTAATTGGGTGCGAAAACATCCCGACTACATCCAATGCTTGTTGGAAGGTAGGAATTGGGATATTTAGTGTTCTAGTTCGTGAACGTGAATAGAAACTAACTAGGAAATTCCGTTTAATCGACTCCCCGGGTCTGTCTATGGACTTTGGGGAAGTCAATCCGGACTATCCTTGAAAAAGAAAGCCCGGTGGGTATTTTCGAACGAAGTTACCATTTGACTTCCCCTTCTCGTTACTCTCTTGCTGCGAAACCCATTTCCGTATCCCCGTTTGCATCCCGAAAGTCTCCCGACATCCATTGTCTCACCTTTTGACCGAACTTAGTGTTTTTGTGGTGTTTTTACCTCAAAGGTTTATCTCCCCTTTCTTAATCCTAAACCCTACCTAGAGTTAAGTAATTGCTGTGAAGGCCCCTAGCTCCCTGTGGAAGAACGATATTACCGAGGTCTAACAAACCGATGTGCAATAAAATGGCGCCGTTGCCGGGGAGCAAGCTCCCCTTCTAGTTTTACCTTACTCTATGTGTGTTTGTTTAGGATGTTTTTACCTTGCTGAGTCGAGTCTAGAGTCCCTAGGGCTACTTACGACGTTTGTTTGTTTATTGCATGCGCAGGAGAGACTTAATACCTTTTGTACCTTTTGACCCTGAAATCGAAAGGATTGCACGGCGCAACAACGCCGCAAACGCCCGTCGGCGTCTTCTCGAGCGACAACAGCAAGAGGCTATAGCAGAACCTCGTACCCTTCTATCGTTCGCATCACCTTCGACGAGTACGGGAGGCTCTCCTATTGTTTTGCCCGATCTCCCCGACGGGACTGTCTTCGAGGTCAACCCGAATTTCCTTCACCTCATTGAGCAATCTAAGTTCCATGGGTTTGACTCGGAGAACCCCATCAACCATGTTTCCTACTTCTTGGAGAGATGCGGCATGATCAGAATGCAAGGAGTTTCGTAAGAATACATCCATCTTAAGTTCTTCCCGTCTTCTCTCGCGGGGAAAGCTCGAGGGTGGCTTGATAATTGCAACCCGAACACTTTCCGGACTTGGGACGTCTTGAGTCAAGCATTTTTGAGGAGGTTTTTCCCGCCGATGGAGACCGCTCGCCTACGAACGGAGATCATGAACTTTCGACAACAACCGGGCGAGTCTTTGTTCGAAGCTTGGGAGAGATACAAAGGACTCCAACGAGCATGTCCGCACCATAATCTCCCCGCCGCTCTTATTCTACATACTTTCTACGAGGGTCTCTCGATGAATACGAAGGAGTCGATCGATAACGCCTCGGGCGGCCTTTTTCTAAGTAAGACCCTCGACCAAGTCGATGCTCTTTTAGCTCAAATGGCAGAGAATGCTTACAACTGGGGAAGAAATTCAAGGGAGGTGACAAGTTGTGCTGATAGCGAGAACTTGGGGTATCTTATCAAGGACATGCAAAAGACAATGCAACAACTTTCTCAGGACATGGCCGAGATGAAGACAACCCAACAACTTAAGCCGATTATGGAGGTTCAATCTTCTATTCCTTCCCCTTCGTCCACCTCGGTGTTGCGTTGTGAGGTATGTGGGGGAGGACATACGAATTTCGAGTGCCAAACAAAGTTGATATCCAATGAGCAAGCGAATGCTCTATATCGGCAAAACCTTTCTTACCGCATCAATGATCCCGTTCGCCCTCAAGGAAACCCATCATATGTCCCTGCAGGTTTTTCCTACCCTAACCAAGCCCAAAACCATCAACGTCAAAATCAAAACCGCCCCCATCAACAAGCTCCCCCATACCAAAATCAAGCTTACCATCAAATTCCTCAATCCTACCAACAACAACCCCCTCCACAAATGAGCCAAGAGATGGACTTCATGCAAAAATGTCTCAAGAATCAAGAGATGTTCAATGCCGCCCAATTGAAACAGAATGAGGTTCTTAATGCTAGCCAAAGGATGCTTGAGACCCAATTGGCTCAACTTGCTCAACAAGTCTCCAACTTCCAATCTCAACCTTCATCTTCTTCCAAGGGTCTACCTAGCCAACCCCAACAAAATCCTAAGGGGCACATCAATGCTATCACATTGAGGAGCGGTAAGGAGATCGATGGCCCTAGGATGGTAGTGGAAGATGTCTTGGGTGATAAGGAGGGCGATGTGGTGGATGTTGAAGAAGAGGAGGATTTGATTGAAGAAAGGGAGAGTGAGTTAGTCTTGGGCGAGGAAGTTGGTGAAGTACAAGAGGAAGAACTGGGAGAATCAAGCAAAGAGAGAGAAGAGATCGAGAGATTGAGAAAAGGGAAAGGGAAAATGGCGGAAGAAGAACCAATCCAAGCCATGGAGAAACCAAAGTTACCGCCGGTGCCTTTTCCCGAGCGGTTGACAAAACCAAAGTCCGATGAAAAATTTTCGAAGTTCATTGAGATGCTTAAGAAGCTTCAAGTTAACATCCCGTTTCTTGATGCCATTTCTGAAGTCCCATCCTTCAAGAAACATTTGAAGGAGCTTCTTACGAGAAAGAGGAGAATCCAAGAGAAAGCTACCATTCATTTGACGGTGGATTGTAGTGCCATCATCGATAACAAATCAACGGAAAAACTAGCCGACCCTGGGAGTTTTTCTATTCCATACACCAACGGTGATATGAGAATTGGCCGTGCCTTATGTGATCTAGGAGCAAGTGTGAGTGTCATGCCCCACTCAATTTGCAAGAAGCTGAACCTTGATGATCTAGCTCCTACTACTATCAACCTTCTATTGGCCGACCGTTCCGTACGAAGACCCTTGGGGATATTGGAAGATATCCCGGTGCAAGTAGGGCGATTCTTGATCCCTTGTGATTTTGTTATCTTGGAGATGGAGGAGGATAACAACATCCCCATTATTTTGGGAAGATCGTTCCTTGCTACGGCGGGAGCAATTATTGGTGTGAAGAATGGAAGTATGTCATTGAATGTTGGGAATGAAAGTATTATTTTTCAACTTGAGGGGTCTTTGAAAGGTCCTTCATATGGGGACTCATGCTACGCGATTGACATGATGGAATTTCTCGTTGATGTATATTGAGGAGTCCCATCTACTTGAGTTTACATGTGATGATCCCTTGGGTGCATGCTTATTGGAATCCTTTCAATTTTAGACCGATGGCACCGACATCACTTTCTTCGCCAACCTTCTTGACTCTTCACCTATGCACGAGGAAATTATTATTGATGAACCTATTATGGAGTGCATGGAGATTCAAGATGCGATCTTCAAAGGTATGTCTTCCTCCCAAGCTCAATCTTCTATTCCTTTGGATCTTAAACCTTTGCCCCCTTCCCTCCAATATGCTTACTTGGATGATGAAAAATCTTATCCTGTGATTGTGAATGCAAATTTGAATGATTTTGAATTGTCTAAGTTGCTTGATATGCTTAGGAAGCATAGAGGTGCATTAGGTTATAAGATAGAAGATTTGAAAGGTTTATCCCCGTCCATTTGCATGAATTCGATTGATTTGCTAGAAGATGCTAAGCCTACTAGGCAACCACAACGTAGATTAAATCCTAACATGCAAGAAGTGGTTAAAAAGGAGGTAGTGAAGTTGCTCGCTGCTGGGATCATCTTCCCCATCACAAATAGCGAATGGGTAAGCCCAGTTCAGTGTGTGCCAAAAAAGGGTGGGATGACCGTAATTGAAAATGATAAGAAAGAATTGGTAAGTACCCGAACTGTGACTGGTTGGAGAATGTGCATTGATTACTGTCTGCTTAACAAAGTAACGAAGAAGGACCATTTTCCCCTTCCTTTTATTGACCAGATGCTAGAACGGTTGACGGGTCATTCACATTTTTGCTTCTTAGATGGGTATTCCGGGTTCTTTCAAATCCCAATCCATCCCTCACACTAAGAAAAAACCACCTTCACTTGCCCATACGGGACATTTGCTTACCGTCGCATGCCATTTGGTTTATGTAATGCCCCTAGGACTTTTCAACGTTGTATGATGGCTATTTTCAGCAATTTCATTGAGAAATGCATGGAGGTTTTTATGGATGACTTTTCTGTGTACGGTAATTCTTTTGATGACTGTTTGCTAAACCTGGAAAAAGTATTAACTCGTTGTGAAGAAGTGGATCTAGTACTCAACTGGGAGAAATGCCACTTTATGGTGGAACAAGGTATTGTTTTGGGTCACTTAATCTCTTCAAAGGGCACGAGGTGGATAAGGCGAAGGTTGAGGTCATAGAGCGCCTACCACCCCCAGTTTCTGTTAAGAGGGTGCGTAGCTTCCTTGGCCATGCCGGCTTCTATCGCCGGTTCGTCAATGATTTTTCGAAAATCGCTCGACCTCTAACCGACCTCTTATGCAAAGATGCTCCTTTCATTTTTACTGATGAGTGTCTTGAATCATTTTACAGATTCAAGCAGGCTTTAATTTCCGCCCCGATGGTTCAACCTCCGGATTGGACACTACCATTTGAGATTATGGCCGACGCCAGTGACTTTGCCGTGGGGGCGTGTTTAACCCAAACAATGGACAAGAAGCCGAGGGTTATCTATTACGCAAGCCATGCGCTTGATAGTGCCCAAAGAAACTACACCACCACGGAAAAAGAACTTTTGGCGATCGTTTTTGCGCTCAACAAGTTTCGGCAGTACCTTATGCTCTCGAAGGTAGTAGTCTACACGGATCATGCCGCTATCAAATACTTGATGGGAAGGAAGGAGACAAAGCCGAGGCTAATACGGTGGGTCTTGCTCATGTAAGAATTCGATTTGGAAATCCGTGACAAGGCGGGCACGAAGAATGTCGTGGCCGATCACCTCTCGAGGATTCTTGTCGACTTGGAGGACACCCAACCGATTGTTGATGCTTTTCCGGACGAGCGACTTTTGGCGATTAACTCTCATCCTTGGTATAAGGATATTGTGAATTACTTGGCAAGCGAAGTGATTCCCCAACACTTGAACCATCACCAAAAGAAGAAATTTCTCCACGACATGAAGCATTATTATTGGGATGATCCCTTCCTTTTCCGGCTTTGCAATGACGGGATGTACCGGCGATGTATTCCCGAGAGTGAAGTGCAATCTATTTTGGCTCATTGTCACGAGTTTCCGGTGGGAGGTCACGGTGGCTCCCAAAAGATGGCGGAGAGGGTTCTACAAGCCGGATATTGGTGGCCAACTCTTTTTCGTAACGCCCATTTGCATGTCAAGCAATGTGATAGATGTCAACGATCCGGAAACATCTCTCGGAAAAATGAAGCACCGTTGAAATATATTCTTGAAGTTGAAGTCTTCGATGTATGGGGGTTAGACTTCATGGGACCTTTCCCGTTATCAAGAGGTTTCCAATACATCCTAGTGGCGGTGGATTATGTCTCAAAGTGGGTCGAAGCCATACCATGCATGAGGTGCGATGGGAAGTCCGTTTCAAGATTCTTGAAAAAGACCCTATTTCCAAGATTCGGCATTCCAAGGGTCATCATTAGTGACAACGGTTCCCATTTCATTGAGAAGAAGTTCGAGCCTCTTTTGGCAAAGTACGACATAAATCATAAGAAGGGACTACCTTATCATCCACAAACACAAGGTCAAGTGGAAATCTCAAACCGTGCCATCAAGGAGATCCTAGAGAAGACAGTCAACTCTTCGAGGAAAGATTGGGCAGAAAAGTTGGATGAAGTTTTGTGGGCATACCACACCGCCTACAAGACTCCGATCAGTACTACTCCCTATCGTCTCGTCTACGGGAAGGCGTGTCACTTCCCCGTGGAGCTTGAGCATAAAACCATGTGGGCAATCAAGAAGTTGAACTTCGATCTTAAGGGGGCCGGAAGTAGTCGGTTATTTCAACTGGAAGAACTTGAGGAGTTGAGGCATCATGCATATGAGAACAACAAGATCTACAAAGAAAGGACCAAAGCATGGCATGACAAGAGGTTGAACCGACGTGAGTTTATGGTAGGCGATAGGGTTCTCATCTTCAACTCGAGATTAAAGTTATTCTTCGGGAAATTGAGATCATGATGGTCCGGTCCATTCGAAATTGTGAAAATTCTCCGCGCCGGTGTTGTAGAGTTGAGGAATGCACAAGGGCAGTGTTTCAAAGCAAACTCATCGAAGATTAAACCGTACATCATGGGCGAAGAATATGTCGGGACAGTTGTGGTGTATCTCGCGAGTTTTGAGGATTGAAAAGCATCGGAAAAGGTCGAGCTAGGACCTATAAAAACAAGCACTCGGGAGAGGTATGACTTACCTCCCCTTCTTTTAGTGTTTTCTTTCATTTTCTTCCATTTTATTTCCCTTATTTGTAGCATTTTCATTTTCCTTAGTGTTTACGGAAAAATTTGAGAAAAAGAAAGAGAAAATAGAAAAAATTAGAAAAACTGAAAAAAAAAGGGATTGAAAAGAATGAAAAAATCGAGAGCGAGAGTGAAAATAAAGAGAGGTTCTAAGAGGGTCGGGATTTGAATGTGATTTTTGAGTGATGGGAAAGTCCCCTTGAATGATAAATTGAGTGAAGAAGACAAAGGAGTGGATGATAAGAGGGTAGATTTTAGGCCTTAACGTGTTTTTTTCCAAGTTTTGAGCTTTGTAGGTGCAATAGCTGAGCCGAAGGATATCGTGCCCACGGTCCGATTTACCGTGGCCACGGTCAGTTTATGCAAAGCGTCCGCAGTTTTCCTCAAGCCGAAAGTTACCGTGACCACGATGGGTTTCACCGTAGCCACAATCTCATCGCAGCTGTTGCTTGGAAAAACTTCTTCTCGAAGGTCACCGTGACCACGGTGAATGTTACCGTAGCCACAGTGACTACCCTGCATTTTCCCCCTCTTTTTCCTAAACCCGAGCCACACCGTGCCCACGGTCGAATCGACCGTGGCCACAGTGAGTCGAAACTGCAGATTTTATCGGGGGTTTATTTCCCATTCTCCCTCATTTCTCTTTCAATTTCCTCTACTCCCTCACCTTCGAAAACCCTCCAAAACCCCTAATACCACAAATCTCCTCCCATATTTGACAAATCCATCACAAAATCCTCCATTTCTTTCCAATCTCCATTGCGATTCTAACCCTACCTGTGCACCTCGTCGTTCTTTCGCCATTTTCGGAGCTTCTTGAAGAAATTTTCCAGGTTTTTGCACTTGGTAGGGTTCGAAATTGTCACCAATCCTTCCCCAACACTTCAATCCAGGTATTCCTTGATTTATTGATGCATAAACATTCAATTTGCTTGCTTTTGGGTTGAAGTTTTGTGCAAAAGTCTTGTGGTTTGTGGTTGAACAATTTGGTTGAGTTGGGATTGAATTTTTCGTGGCTATTGCTAAGTTTGGGTGTAGTTTAGTGAATCATTGAGTTGGGTTTGTGGTTGGTTGTGAATTCGTGATTGCTCGGGATTTTGGATAGTGTTGTTGTGTTTTCGTTGTTGTGGTGGTTGTGTTTCTTAGTTTACCTCCATGGGACGAGCAAAACGTGCCCGGTCTGAGCCTGAACCGACACCAACTCCCGTCCCATCAACCTCTGCTGAGCCCGATAAGACCCGGTACAAGGGTCAACCGGCCTCCATCATTCAATGTGACCCGAAGGTTAAGGTTACCTTCCGGGACGATATGCACAAGGCGAGGTATGAGCGGCTAAAGAAGCAGAAGATTTGTGCTCCGGACCTCTATCATGAAGAGACGGCCAAGGATATATTTTGTAAACTGAGCATGGATTTCTTCATCAAAACCATGGGTTGGGAGGTCTTCGCCACCATCAATGGGCCAATTATCGAACAACCGGTGCTCGAGTTCCTTAGCTCCTTGGTTGTAAAGGAAGACGGCACATCCCAAGCCTCTTTCTCATACATTGTGGCCAAGAAGGAGGTCGAATGTACGCTCAAGGATCTTTGCAATGCGTTAGGCCTACCCGAGGACGGAATATTCTACGGCGAGGTTGTTAACTTCAATGAACAAGAGGCAATGCGTAATCTAACTTGCTGGAGGAGGCGCTATCCCAAGGTTCGAACTCCAAAAGCGCAATACTATTGCCCGAGCAACTCCAAGGCCCGGGATTTTTGTAACCTCAGCGTCCGTATCTTCCACCGCATCATCTTAAACTCTGTTTTCGGCCGTGACGCCGGGCGATCAAGCATCCGAAAGGACGACCTCTTCGTCCTCTACAATGCCATTAACGGTCGCCGAGTCAACACCGACTCCTGCATCCTCCATTGTCTCCGAGAAATAAGCCTCAAAACCCGGAACATGACCATTGGTATGGGTCACATCATCACCCATTTTCTAAGGAAACAAGGGTTCGAGTCTTACCTCAACAAGTGGACTCCCCGATTTTTCCCCGATCCTATCGACGGTGTTCGCCTTCGGAAGATGGAATTCTTGGAGAAAAACAAGACGCAGACATTCTACCGTCACGGGAACGAGCCTCATAGCGTCGTCGTTCATTTGGGTGACCACAATGCCGAGAAACGTCTAGATGTCACCGACAAACGCACTTGGTCGTATGGCCAAACTTATGGGGATCGTTTTGCGGTGGGTGGTCCCGGGGAGCCCGAGGAGGAAGGTGAAGAAGAAGAAGAGGCAGAGGAAGAAGAGGAAGAGGAAGAGGAGGAAGAGGGAGGACAAGCACAAGGGGACGAAGCCGAGCCGAGTCAAGTGCGGGACGCCGCTCTAAAACGTATCAGCGAGCAACTCCAGGAGCTTCATGATGAGTTTCAAGAACAACGGGGCTCATCCAAAACCAGCAGACGTTAATTGAAAACTTGCAAGGGTTGATCGAGACCCAACAGGAGATGCTTGCAAGCATCCAATCGTAACTCCAACCCATCATCCTTCGGGAGGGTCCGCTTGAGGACCGTTTGTAAGCACTCAACCCCCCACCCGACCTTTATCATCGTTTTTATTTACTTTATTTTGTGAAGTATAAGTGTGGGGGAGGGGGTGCTTCTTCGGGGTTTGGATGCGATGTCTGATGGTTTTGGTGTGTTGATCTCTCGGTTTCATTTGGCATATTGTGGCATGATTTTGGGGTTGTTTGGTTATGATGCTCGGGTTTGCCTTGTGTTGTTGGTCTTTCATGTGTTGCCGGGTTATCTTTTGGTTGTTCGATGGTTATTTTTGTGAGCCGAGAAGTTTGTTTACTCTTGTTTCGGTTTTATTTTGATCACTGATGGTTTGTAAATGAATATTGTTGTGATGAATGCAATGAATCAGTCATTTCGGTTGGTATGTATGGAGTTCCACCCTTATTTCCCGCCTCAATGAGTGAGATTCGGGGATAAGGTAAGTGATTGGCAATGTATATTTTGTAAATAGTTTTGTTTTTCATAGTCTTTTAAGTTAGTTTTTCCTTTCTTTTGTTTTTGGTCTCGCATACGAGTTCTATCGATTGTAAGTCGTCTTTTGCTCTAAATTGTTTTGATTCACTTGAACGACGACTCTGGATTGCTGTTTTAACGCTTATGAAGAGTTTGAGGTAATATCTTTCCACCTTACTCTTTTTACGTGAATTTCTATTATGATCCGTCGCATGCTTGGTTTTCTTTTGGGTGGCGAACCCCTGTGAATGTCTGTGTTGGGTTATATATTGCTGTTGGAGCTGTGTGGGCTCGGGTCGCCACTATTTCTACTTGCTAGTTGTTTTTGTTTGTGTTTTTGTAGGTTCTCTACCCTTTTCATGTGACTCCTTCCCACAATAAGGTCATTGTGGAAGTTTTAAGTGTGGGGCGGGGGGGAGATATTCTACTTCAAGGGTAGATCACCTAGTCATTTTGTTCCTTGTTTTCCTAGTTTTTGCTAAAATTTGAAAATTTTTGTGTGAAAAAGGGGAAAAAAGGGAATGAAAACCTTTTCGTTTTGTCTTTGTTTGGTTTTGTTTCCTGGATCTCGTTTTCGGAGTTGAGAAGCTGTTCTTAAACTTCTTTAAAAGTAATCGGTTGGAGCATTTTCGACCCTAATTCAGGTTCTAGTCGAGGATTACCCTTAATAAACTCCTTTCATTAAGTGTCTAGCGAGACCCCCGTTCCTTTCTCTTTTTGTTGGAACCGGGAGGTTTTAGGAGCTTGTGTCCGAGTTTGTTTTGTTTCTCGTTTAGCAAAAGCAAAAAGGTGCAAAAAGAAAAGAAAAGAAAGAAAAGCTCTCTGAAGATACAATAACCTGAATAAGTGGAGCGTGTCGCTGTAGACATTAACCACCCACACTTAGCCAACCTACACGGGCTCGGTATTTGTGGTACGACATGGATACCCCTTAACCCTCCTCCCATATCGCTTTGCGACGGAGAGGCGAATGGAAAAGACCGTGTTGGGAGGGTATACCCCTTATATGGGCCGTCCAATTCCCGAAAGTAAGGCTAATACCGACTTTTAAAAACCAAAAAGAAAAAAAAAAGAGAAAAAGAAAAGCAAATTTTGGTTGGTAACTCCAACTCAAAAAGAAAGAAAAGGAAAAGTTTTTGCTTCTTAAAAGAGTGGGGCCTCCCCTTGCATCACCTATAGCCCTCACCAAGCCAAGGGCGACCAAATGCGAGGGAGGGAAACGCTTCTCTTAGTTGTTTCGTTGTTTTCAAATTCGGTTGCGAGTTTTTAGAGTCTTTGGTTCCCGTTAAAACCTTTTCATGTGGAGTTTCGCTTGGTATAAGGTGTAGGGAGTTGAAAATTCTTCAAGATCGACTTTTACCTGAGTTTGGTGTTGTGAGATGCTCCTAACGGTTACTTTGGGAGGTTTAATCACGTTTTCTTAGTTTGGATTGCGAGATCTTGTGAATATATAGCTTTTGTTTTTCCTTCTTTTTGTTTTCTTCGGTTTTGTTTTCACTTTCCCTCTCTCCTTTTTCTTTGGCTTTTGTGGGTACAGCCGCTACAAACCCTCATGAGTCCATCTCGTCCACCCGGGCTGCCGGGGGGTTCAAAGGGCTTGGTGCATACGCTAAATGCACCTGTTTCTCTCCCACGACAGCGGAGTTAGTGTTAGTTAGTTAGTTTTGTTTTGTTTGCTCAGGACGAGCAAAAGTTTAAGTGTAGGGGGTGTTTAGACCCGTTTTCGCGTCTAAATACCGCCTAAATCCTTAGGCTTTTGACTTGTCTCGTAGCTCGTTTTAATAACTTTTAATGCATTTTGTTTATTTTTTGTAGTTTCTGAATGTTTTACTCAAAACGATGCTAAATGGGCTATTTTTGCACCAATCTTAGGAATCCCGAGATTTCCTAAGATTCCCTGAGCCCTGGTCGTGTCAAAGGCAGCGGAAACGGAAGGGCCGAGTATGTCGAAAGCGCAGAAACGCAAGTGTCCTGCCCAAGGAAGAAGTTGGCCGAACAAGATCGTGGCCACGGTCTCCCATGACCGTAGCCACGGCGGTGCGAAAGAGCGAAGAGTTGCCAACCCTAAATCGCCTATACCGTGCCCACGGTGCCTGGGTACCGTACCCACGGTACAGCGAAGAGAAGAGAGAACTTTCCTGCCTTACGCAGGACCGTGGCCACGGTCACCTTGATCGTGCCCACAGTCCCCTGCGGACACAGTTTGTCTGTAGTGATTAATTGATGAGTTTTGAGTAACAACCTGAGTTACTATTTATTGTTTTAAGTCATTTTAGCTGTGGGGTACATTCTTTATCAATCTTTATACAATCTTTAATCAGCTTTTACCTAGCTTTTATGATACTTTAGCCTTCTTTTATCACATTTTAAGCTTTGGATTAGAGAATTAGTGAAGATTTTGGCTGAGTTCATTGATTCTTGTGTTGGATTCTCTCAAGTTTTATTTCAAGTTTGAAGATTATTATCATATTTGGAGCATTGGAGCTTTTATTATTCAGAGTTTTGGCCTTTTTGCCATCAATCAATGAGTATTTCTTAACCCTTCTCTCTTTTATTTCATATTCATCTATTAATCTCTGTTTTGCTTTTGTTGCTTTTATTGATTTTGTTGATTGTTTGTTGTCATCTTGTTTATCTTTTTAAGCATGATTAATGTTGTTGATGTTAGTATCATGATAGCTAGGATGTTTGCTGGCTAGAACCCTAATGGGTTAGGGAGATATTAAGGGTGTGAATGGGTGATTAGATTAGGTTAGCATTATTAGTGAGCAACTAGTTAGGAAATTAATTTCCCAACCCTATCCTTCCCTCAAGTGGGATGTAATTGGGTGCGAAAACATCCCGACTACATCCAATGCTTGTTGGAAGCTAGGAATTGGGATAGTTAGTGTTCTAGTTCGTGAACGCGAATAGAAACTAACTAGGAAATTCCGTTTAATCGACTCTCCAGGTCTGTCTATGGACTTTGGGGAAGTCAATCCGAACTATCCTTGAAAAAGGAAGCCCGATGGGTATTTTCCAACGGAGTTACCATTTGATTTCCCCTTCTCGTTACTCTCTTGCTGCGAAACCAATTTCCGTATCCCCGTTTGCATCCCGAAAGTCTCCCGACACCCATTGTCTCACCTTTTGACCGAACTTAGTGTTTTTGTGTTGTTTTTACCTCAAAAGTCTATCTCCCCTTTCTTAATCCTAAACCCTACCTAGAGTTAAGTAATTGTTGTGAATGCCCCTAGCTCCCTGTGGAAGAACGATATTACTGAGGTCTAACAAACCCTTGTGCAACAGTATGCCCTCGATCTAATCGATGTTTCATTTCTAATTGATTTAAGTGTGGCGCCATATGGGGCACACGCAACCAGGGCCATCATGGACATAGTGAAGCAGAATTTCCGAGGCTTCTGGCCGACATGGAGTAAAGTGCCCCAGTGGACGCGTGAGTTGATATACGAGGAGTTCAGGGTAAAACTCTCACATTTTTTCCTCTTTAAATTTTTGTGTACGTATGTCTTTCATTTTGAGATGAGATATATTAATTAATATGATGTAGCTTGTTTATTTTGCATGTTTAATCCGTGCATGACGTAGCTACACGTACATGAATATTGGTGTGTGTTTTTGTATAATGTGTCTATGTTTGTGTATGGTTATCCGGCGTGTGGCCGTTGAGATATATTAATATGAATTGGTGTATGTAAAATGAGGGATAATTGTCAATTTATAGGGAAAACTATGCCAAATTTTTTTCGTGGTTTATTAATTCAAAGTTATGATATATATGGTTTAATTTATTTGGATGTTCAATTCTTCATGTATGGTTTAAATGTAGAAAAAATTCTGGTGGGAGGACCAACATGAGGCCTATATACGTGATTGGTTCCTTAGGATGGCTCAAAAACAGTACGCCGACGCTATCGGTAAATCAAAAAAACGATGGTTGGCGGGGGGAGACATACCAAAATGGATTGTCGACGACGAGATTTGGGACAAATTCATTGCTCTGTGGGAAGACCCCAAATTCGCTGAAAAATGCAAGAACATGAGTAGGACTAGGAAGATGAACCAAGATAAGGGCCCACCATCGCACACAAGGGGCCCAGTTTCATTCGGTATCGTCAGAGAGAAATTGGTAAGTTAATTATGACTTTATTTATATACATACAACGTCACACATATATACGGTTTAATTTAACGTTTAATTTATATATACACTTACATACAGAAAGAAAAAAAGGATGGAAAAGACCCTAACATATGGGAACAATTCGAAGCGACCCATATGAAGCAGGGCACCAATTAGTGGGTGCACGACAGGTTCAGGCAGCCTGGGGTAAGTACCTTCATCATTCAATATTTAAGTTATTATATACGTACGTACACATAAGAACA
Organism: Portulaca oleracea; assembly: GCA_029582165.1. NCBI lineage: Eukaryota > Viridiplantae > Streptophyta > Magnoliopsida > Caryophyllales > Portulacaceae > Portulaca > Portulaca oleracea. Next base: position 32,906,737 of record CM055873.1, on the reverse strand, counting down.
TTAACTTTAATTCGCTTATTCCAATTACTCTTTCTTTGTATCGACCAGGAGACGATGCATAGTGATTATGAATCGTACAAAAGGGAGATGGTGGCAAAGCAACGGGAGGACAGTCAACCAGAAACTCCCATTATGTCTGAAGACGAGTTCTGGTTAGACAAAGAACTGCAAAGTCGGGGACACGTCGTGGGCATGGGGGTTGTGGGGGAAGCTATGAAAACGCAGTTCCCCCACATCGCATCGAGGAGACGTCCATGACGTCGTAATAACTCCGATAGCGCCGACGTCCGAGCCTCTATTACGGAGTTGAACAGAGAGCTTCAGCGTCGACTCGAGGAAGAAAGGCAACAACGTGAAGAAGATAAGCGCATACTGCAAGAGCAATTCCAGAGACAATTAGAGGAACAACGGCGCCTATCTGACGCTGCCATGGAGGAAAAAGTGAGGCAACAAGTAATGCAACAAATGTTGCAAATGCAAAGAATGTACCAGCAGCAAGCAACTCAGAGCTGGCAAGCCCCTTTCCTCGCTGGATCTTCCTCTGGAAGTCAAGTGCCATACACTGATGCCTCCTCCACGCCCGCCCGCACAAGCGCATTTCTCGTCGGACCCCCGTCTCTCAAACCCCACAACCTCAGCCCACTGTTCCTCCCGAGGACTCGTTATATGCTTACCCAGGTAAGCATATTTTTTTCCATAATCATAAAATTAAATTACTTACACGTTCCAATAATTACTTAATTCATTTTGGTTGTATTTCATACCGTTCCAAATTGTCGTTGTATCCCAGGAGGCTAGTACCTATTCCATAGCATCGAGGAATTGACACAAAGCCACAATCAGGGTGATGATGGCAACGATGAGAAGGAGAGCGAAAGTGATCATGACGATGTCGTGTGACATTAATCATTTTGATTGTGTTTATATTTTACATTGTATGAACATTTAAACTCTTTCTTAATTATACATACGTTCGTACTTATTAGCTAGTACATTTAATCCAAACATCGAAATATTTTTCATTATGTTTACGCACATACGTACAAATTAATTAACTTAATTAATATATATATATAATAACATGTACGTACGCATGAGAATAATTGTAATTAAGAACATAATTCACAATGAAACATATATATATAAATTAAATTATCTACCTAGATATGATATATATAGCTTATTACGCTAAAAAGAATTAAGAACATAATTCACAATGAAACATATATAATTAATAATTAACTATACCTAAAAAATATATACATACATCATAATTAGTTGTAACTAAAATTAAGAATATATAATGGTAATAGTATCAATAATAATAATAATAGTGTCAATAATAATAATAATAATAATTATTATTATTATTATATATAATATATATATTAGCTAGCCACAACATCGAGCATTTTCAAAAAATTTACAGCCAAAATTGGCGTCTGTTTTGCCACCAAACAAACGCCAAAATCTGTGAAAGTAAAAATGGCGTCTGTTTGGTGGCAAAACAGACGCCATTTTTGGCCTGCTTATATAAACCAAGGCCCTCAAACTTCCCTCTGAATTTTTTCCCTCCCATCTCCATTTCATTTCTCTCATCTTCTCTCATTTCCCCTAACCTTCACAACACCTCAAATCCATCCAAGATTGAAGTATTGAAAATTTTACAATTGAAGATTGAACATTGGAGAGTGAAGATTGAACATACAAGTCCATACTCTTACTTTTCTTTGTACTGAAGTATTCTTAGTTATGAAGAATCCTTGTATTATAAATACGTCTTCGATGGTAATGAAATATTCATTCCTTTTTTTCTCTCAAGTTCTCTGGCTCTATTCTCTCTCCACTTCCTCTTATATTCATAATACGTTATCAACACTAAGCCCGTATTTCTAATCTATGTGTTAAATCCTTGGTAAACATTTGCTGTATTATACATGCAATTGACAACAACTTTTGGGGTGAATGAAATTATGTTCTCTATACATCCAATTAATGGATATATATTTATACGTACTCACCGTTTCTCTAATTAATGGATGAAATGGTGTTCTTTGAACATCCAATTAGAACATCCAATTAATGGATGTTTATCTCATGCACCATTTGAAAAGCAAATTGTGTCTTTGTGTTCTTTGACATCCACCCGCACCCGCATCATTCACCGCTTTTCATGAATATTTTTTTAAATTTACAGTTCATTATTTTGTTATTTGTATATATTAACTTATACAAGGCCTCAACCCGTGCGATGCGCGGAGTGAACTAAATTAGTTAAGTTCAAAATTTTTAAGTCATGGATAAGTAATTGTCCATACAAAGTAAATCAAGCGAAATATTAATGAAATTATTACATGGAAAACATCATGATAAATTAAATGACATATGTAGATATAATTTTAAAGGAACTAAACATCAATCATATTGTCAAATAAAAAGGCATCATAATAAATTAAGAATAAGACATCAATCATATTGTCAAATAAAATAGTTATCTAAATTGTTTTTTAAAAAATTAAATGATAATGTATCTATAAATTAGAAAAAACAAAAGATTATCCAGAATGTCAAATGAAATGATACCATAATAAATCCATCAAATATAATGGATTATTCTTTAAGAGTTACAAACATAAAATAGTCATTGACATAATCACAATTCACACAGGTGTATTAAAAAGGAATTAATATTCACATAGATATGAATATTAGCCCAAAATTAGTAAGATGGGTAATTAAAAAAATTGAATTCTTGATTTAATACTTGCTATGGATGGTTCTTAGAGTTATTGAGTTTGAGCCACACGGCAACTATGATCACTTTCCTTGGACTCCACCAAACTTCATACATTGATTGAAGAAATAGCTGAACTTTCAAGCAACTCCAAGCGAGAAATTGATAAAAATAAATTGCTTATCCATCCTGACTTCTTACCCTAATTAATAGCCTGATCAAAGGAACATCATCTTGTGTTCCCTCCATCAAAAAGAGAAAAGAAAGCAACCTGCACAACATAATGAATTCTTGTAACATTTAATTTTATGTATATTGCTCCTTTGTACTATCCAAGCATGTACATCAAAAAGAGAATAAAAGAATGGCAAATAATATTATAGTAGAGAATTTCGTATGGGTAAAGCTCATTGCACCAACATTATTTTTACCAAACGTAACTGGAATGGTCGAAGCACCATGAGCAGCACCAAAATAGTCAAATAACCTTCCTATCATAGAAGGGCTATGTAGTATGAGAAATATTGTTTGACAAATATAACCAAATTAAATTAAAAGATACAAACTTGACATATTCACTGAAATTCCTTGCGTGCATGCCTCGATATCAATTGTCAAAAAATTATAAAAACCTATTGCTTTTTATATAGCATCTTCAAATCTAGAATAACATAGATTATAAACAATTAACATGATTGACAACACTAAATTTTCACAACAATTGAAGTGAGAGAGGGAAGAGTAACACAAAGCAGGGAAATTAAGGTTTGAATTTACAAAGGAAAGATTAAGAGTATGAATTTAGGAATTTGTCGAAAGTTAAACTTTAAAAGAAGCTTAGTATAATAAGTGTAGGGATAGAAGAAAAAGATGCACATGAGAAGCATTGGGGCAGAAAAGAACATAGTAAATTTGCAATTGGGTTACTACTTGCCTGGTGTTTTCATTTCTTCATGCTTCCTGTGCCCAGAAATGAAATTCTTCACACAAAGAAAGTCTAATGCAAACCCAAAAGACCAGGCAAGAAATTCTTCACACAACTGGGTTCTATGACAACCGACGGTTACATCCCTCCTTATTTAAAGAGACTCATAATTCATGTCACTCCATACATCCCAAATCTGCATTTCGATCCTCTAGAACCCTCCATAACTCCACCAATGATCCATTTACACAATAAGAAATGAAACCACAAGAATAATGTGAGGAAATTGAGGTTGTTTTTTATCCCGGACAGAAATATGAAAAGACAGTACACACTTAAATTGAACCCTAAAAACTCAAATTAGCATCCCAGAATCGTGAAATTTATTTAAAAACATAATTATAAGAAGCGCAAAATTTAATTAAGCATTAGCATCCTGTTAGGGCATTTGATAGAGATACAAATTAAGAAGAGCAAACCTTAATTAAGAAACACAAATCGAAGGTGACACAATGAGTTGTAGAGTTGTAGAAGTAACCTTACATCATTGAAAATTTGAAGAGCGGAGTGTATTATGGAGGATCCGCCATCACCATCTGCTCCAAGGAGGGGGGAGAAGGCAACACCGACCTGCATAAATTGCAGTGTAGAAAGCCCTAACATCAAGCTCTCCAATATCATGCATCCTGCACTGGCAAAGATAATTAATCATGCTCACAAAAACCACATTTCTAAATAACACTGATAATTACTGGAATTGCACTATCATGACAGCTAAAAAAATCACTTTAGGATAACTTTATTCAGTTTGAATTATAGTGCATTATGGAAAATGTTTCACAAAAATTGTTCATGGATTCTTTTTCTACAGGAGGCAACCTAAAGATTTTGATTTAGGCTATTTGGAAACAACCTCTCAGTAACCGAACTTAAAGCTACTACAACTGGAACCCTCAACCCATCTTCGTTCTTTCTAAGTAAGGACACGCATTTGGATCCAGGTAAATAGGACGTACGGCTTCTACAACTGGACAACCCCTAATCTCCTCTGTCATAGTCCCATTGAACTCATATTTTCAATACTTCATATATTACAACCAAAGGTACTAATAAATCAGGCCCTTGTTTTATAAGCTGAACAACTGCACAACAATGAGCTTTCCTTAAAGCAAACGCCAAACACATTTCAATTCTGATCTATTCAATTAGTCAGGGCGCACCGAAATTGATGTCAGAGTGGTGAGAATAGACAATCTATGAACATACACACCATAAAAAAAAAGGCTAAGATTTTTATCAAACTGGAGACAAAATGACAGAAATATTCCAGCAAATGTGAAATTAGAAGATCCTAGATGAAACTCATATCATTAGGATCACGATTAAACAAAGTACATGACAAAAGCTAAACAAAACCCCATAGCCAGAAAATTGGAATACCCTGAAACAATAACAAATTATTCATATATTGAATTCTATCATACAATTATAGAGAGATAAAGATGAGTGGTAACCTCTGCAAGAAAACCGTCACTTATTGCTAGTTATCACCAACAACCCAAACGATAGGTTATCCCTTTCGTTCTCCGCTGATAGAGGGTACTCAGAGGAACCCTACAAACGCCAATTTCGAACCATAAACTCCATATTCATCCTAAATCTTTATCTACTATCAAAAATTAATGACACAACCCATCCAATTCCGTCCCTAAAGGCCCAACAATTTGGCGAAAACAGATGTGAAGGTCAGAGAGAGAGAGAGAGAGAGAGATCTTTAATTGAATAGAAAACTGTTTATACATAGTTTAAAAAACTTGCCCTCTTCATCCTGCACTTTGATTAGTGTGTGTACTTCCAAAGTCTTGCCAAGGAATTTGAAAATTGAAATCAACACAAACCCATCTCAAAAATCAACACAAAACTGAAATCCAACACAAACCCATCTCAGAAATCTACACAACACCGAAATCCAACACAGACCCATCTCCGAATTCCACTTTTGGTTTGGACTCTTTTCTTTCCCTCTCTTTGCTCCTGGATTTTTCAGATAGAAGAGAGAAAAGGATAGATGAAAGAAGAAGCTGAAGAGAGAAGGAGAAGAATGTGAGGAAAGAAAGAACCTCGCCTATGGTGGATACTCCTCGGCTGCAAACCTCCAAACTCTTTGCCATTCGTTTTTTGTGATGTGACTATGTGAGTATATGGAAAGGCGGTTACAGTGAGAGTGAGAGTGTGTGTGTGTGTGTGAGAGAGAGAGAGGGAGAGAGAGAGAGGGAGAGAGGGGAAGAGATGGATACAAACATGTGTTTTGGGGGAACAGTTACCGGTGAAAGTGAAAGTGTGAAACAAAGAGAGAGGAGAGAGAAAGAGTTATTTTTTACATAAAATTAATTATCAGCATTTTCATTGGCCAATAATCCGCAAATCACTTTCCTTCGTTTATTTTGTGGGCCCCACATACTTTTCCATTATATATTATATAGATTGTTATTAATTTGTATATTATTATTGTAATTAAGGCTTATATCTTTTTGTTGGATAACCAGAAGTTTATCCCAATAGTCAGAATTTGGTCTCATTTTATTAGACAATACGAAGGTTACTTTAATGTTAAGAATTTATTTAATTTTGTCAGTGACCAGAAGTTCACTAATTCTAATTATTATTTTTCTTTTAGTCTCATCAGTAAACCAGAAGTTCACTCGATCATTAATATTATTGGTGAACCAGAAGTTCACCTGGAGCGTGGCGCGGTGGGAGTATTGATGATTTAGCTAGAGTTGTTGTTGAGGAGATGAGAGAAATCCATGAACAATAGAATAAAATGTGACAAGCGCTCATATGGACAACATGACAAACAAGGGAATCATCGTAGTTAGATCCGAAAGAAAAATTCACTAAGGCTTGCTTAGTTACCTTGGTGTCGTTGTGATCGTTGAGCCAATATAGTGAATAGGGTCGAGGGTGTGGTAATAGAGGCAAGCCAAGCTTCTCGACCAAAGTGGTTGATGCGACGTTCGTGCAACTCCCTCCATCGATGACAAGAGTGCACACCTTTTTACCCACGAAGCAGTGCGTTTGGAACAACATTTCCCTTTGGGCTTGGCGAGGGGAGGCTCATGGGTATGTAAAGTTCTCATCAAAACATATGCATCTCTACGTACGGGGAGTACGGGGGTGGCATCCCCATCCTCACTAGTAACCGCATCTTCAACCACCACTTCGGGTTCTTCTTGAGCCTTTCGAAGCTCATCATCGATGTCATAGACCTCTTGGAATGTCAAGGTCCGACGGTTTGGGCAATCCACTTGACAGTGGCCATACCCATGACACTTAAAACACTTACTTTCCTCCCGCCGTCGAGGAAGTCCCATTGGGGATGCCGTAGCAATTCCCTTCCCTTTGTCAGTTTGAGGCATTGGTGTAGACTTAGGCGTCTCACTGGATTTTGGGGTGTTTGAATCCAGAGTGGGTTGACTAGAAGGTGAGTGAGCGGGCCTAGATAAGGGCTTGGTGTCGGACCTTTCCTTTCTTCGTCGCTCAACTCAGAGAGCCAAACTGCATAAGTTATCCATAGAATAGTATGGTTGGACCTCAACCCTCTCGGCAATCGCTGGATCCAAACCATTCAAGAATCGCATCATGGTTTGCTCTTCCGGCTGTTGAAGGCCACTTTTAATGAGGATCTGTTCGAACTCCGAGATATAATCACTGACAAATTGCTTGCCCTAGGTGAGACCGAATAGTTCCCTCAAGACGTCCTGTTTGTAGGTGTTGGGCAAGAAACAGTGATTCATCACTTGTTTGAGCCCTGTCCAAGTAGAAATCCTTGCCTTTCCTTCACGAGCTCGTTGCGATTTCATGTTCTCAAACCAAAGTGAGGCGGCTTTGGTGAGTTTCAAGCTCGCGATCTTATAAGCCTTCTCATCATCATACTCCTTGGTTTCGAAGATCCTATCCATCAGTTGGACCATTCGATGTAGTCATCCGGATCATCATTGGAACCATTGAACTCAGGGATATCAATCTTAATGTCCTGAAAATCGTCATGAAGGGGTTTAGCCTGTACTTCCGAACGACGTCGACATTGAGGGGAGCCTCTAGCATTGTCACTCAGCTCAAAGATAAGAGGAGGACGGATAGGGCTCGGTTCACGCCTCCGTCGCACGACTTGAGGTTGTCCTTGACGTTGCACTGTCAGGTTGTTCACTTGTGCCGCAATCTCCCGAAGAGTCCGCTCGATATTGGCGTTATGATTCTCAATACCTTGGACTCGAGGACTTCTCTGGTGGCTCGGTTCCTCTCGATCGGAATTATCGTGACCATCCATATCGAGGGAAGGGTAAGGCACGGTATGTGTTTGGGATATTTTGTGGAGTTTGGGGGTTTTCTTGTGGTTGGCTTGTGTTTAGCTAGGGGTTCTTTGTGTTTTTCTCACTTGGGCATTTTATCGAACACCTTGCGGGCACAATTTTCTAACTCTTTCTCAAAGCTCCAATATGCATCAAAATAACCAAACACAATAGCAATAACAACTTTTCCAACACACTTGGAGGCACAAGGGATGAGGAACACCAATATTTCAATCAAAATACCAAAATCCAATAATAGAGAACAAACTAGCAAGAACAATGCAAACAACTCAAGCTAGATGAAAAACCTTGAGCTTTGATAGCAACTGTAGCGTGGCGCGGTGGGAGTATTGATGATTTAGCTTGAGTTGTAGTTGTTGAGGAGTTGAGAGAAATCCATGAACAATAGAATAAGGGGAGAAAAATGAACAACTTAATCACCCATGCTTGAAGTTCTCCACAATAGCCTTGAACTTGAATAATAACAAGAATAATAACCAAAATCAACCAATATCAATAACCTTGAACACGAAATGGGATTGGATATGACCTTGGATAAAGGATGTCCACCACCAAAGCCTAACACTCCACCATGACCATCATAAAGGAAACATCCACCAAATGATCAATAAAGGAATAACTAGAAACACCACCAAAAGATTGGATAAAGTAATCTAGATTTTTGGGAGAAAACTTAGGGAAACCCTAACTAATGCAATAACATGTTCATAGTCATCAAAAGCTGCCTTGGAAAATGTGCTAAATAAGTATTTATACTAATGGGGAATTAAAACATTAAACACAGCGTTTTAACACAAACATCACGTGCAAATCAATTTTGTCACGGGCGTGACGCCTGTTGGTCGCGGGCGTGACGACCTGGGCAAGCAATCGTCGCGGGCGCGAGCTCAGAAGGTCGCGGGCGCTACCCAAGCGAAGACTCTAGGCGATTCAGCACGGGCGTGACGAATTTCTTCCCCAATTTCCCCAAAATACCGAGCGTGGTCACGGGCGCTATTCGGTGAGGGTAGCGGGCGCTACCACCTAAGTTGGCTCGTCGCGAGCGCGACGCCTTGGGCAGCACGTCGTCTTGGCCGTGAGCTGGCTGACTCGGTCGTGACATGCTGCTGTTTGCCGGTGCTAGTCCCTCCGGGACTTCTAAGTTTCCACGATCAATCTCGGGCTCTGATCCTTCAATGTTACTTGTCCCGAGATAGCGCGGTACAACCCCGAGACCGATAGGGTTGGTGGAGGAAATTCCGAGCCTCTCCAATCCCCCACGCCGGATGAATCGCTTTAACGATGACAACCCGATACTTATCAATCCACCCCTTGAATAGGTGTAATGGTTCTTGAACATGCCCGGATGAGCGGGTTCAGTGTGGAAAAATGTTGGGTCGGGATTTATTCCTTCTTGCCATCATCTACGAGCCCAGTTTCAGTAGCTCAGACCCGAACCCAACACGATTCATCACCTTAACCTAACTACTAATATCATTGGTGAACCAGAAGTTCATCTGAATAATGACAATTTTATATAATTTTATTGGTGACCAGAAGTTCACCATATATGATATATATTGAATATGTCTCTTCAAATATCGTCGGTGAACTAGAAGTTCACTCTACCATAAATATTAAATTTTATATAATATTGTTGGTGAACCAGAAGTTCACTTCACTACTAATATTTAATATTGGTATATAATATCTTCTTATGTCTTCAATTCTTGTTTCCACGCTTTATGCACAAATGTTGATAATCTTTGATTTTTCTTTTTTTTTCCATGATTATGATTTTTTTTTTCTTTTTCTTCTTGCTATTTTAGGTTCAATTAAAAATTTTACATATATTCTATTCTTTTCACATGGATATCTTTGTTCCTAACATATTATTTGTATGTTTGTTATAGTAACATGTCGAATTTGGCAACCTAGAGTTCGTTGCCCTAGATATATCTGGTAAAAATTATTTATCATGGGTACTTGATGATAAGATTAATTTGGTTGCCGAGGGTTTGGGAGTAACCATAATAAAGGATCAACAAAACCTACGCTCAAGACAAGGCCAAAGCTATGATCTTTTTACGTCATCACGTTCATAATTGTCTTAAAACAGAGTATCTCAGGATTGAATATCCATTTGAGCTATGGAACAGTCTGAAAGAAAGATATGACAACCAAAAGATGATCATTCTTCCAAAAGTTCGACATGATTGGATGCATCTCAGATTTCAAGATTACAAATCTGTAGCTGAATATAATTCAACACTTTTTCGAATTACGTCACAGCTGAAATTGTGTGGTGAATCAATCACAGACGAAGGTCTATTGGAAAAAACGCTTTCCACTTTTCATGCAAATAATGTGATTTTACAACAACAATATCGTGAAAAGGGTTTTGAGAAATATTCGAAATTGATTTCCTGTCTGCTTGTCGCTGAGCAAAATAATGAGCTTTTAATGAAAAATAATGAAAGTCGCCCTACTGGCTTTGGCCTATTCCCTGAAGTGAATGTGGCAATATATGATCCCAATAACCACAAGGGCAATAGCGGCCATGTCAGTAGTCGGGGTCATGGAGGTAGACGTAGTCGTGGTCGTGGTCCAGGTCACGACCCTAGTCGTGGTCGTGGTTATGGTCGTGGCAACTTCTTCAAAAGATCGTCTTCCCACCAGATGTGGGACACCAAAAATTATCAAGCCAAAAATATTGAGGAAAGCCCATGCTATCGCTGTGGAGGAAACGGGCATTGGTCGCGTACTTGTCGTACGCCGAAACATCTTGTGGATCTCTATCAAGCATCATTAAAGAGCAAAGGAAAGCAGATAGAGACAAATTTTATACAAGAAGACGGATCAATTGATGTGTCACACTTAGATGTTTATGATTTCTTTTCTCACCCTGAAGGAAAGATCGACCATTTGGTCGGTGATGGCAATGATGAGACTTTTATGGACTAGGATATTGCCTTATAGGTTTTTGATGGGAAATTTTGTAGCAGGATTATATTACCCATATCTTTATCGCTTTTATTTTTCCTTTAGCTAGCTATATGTTGTTTAAGGATTTTTATTCCTAAATATATGACTTTTGACACAATATCATATTTTTTCTTATTACATTAAATCTAGTGAAGATCATGGACACTTCATCAATTGGAGTAATGAACGAAGGAGGAGATATATGCCTTGCAGACAGTGCAACAACACACACTATTCTAGAAAATAAGAAGTATTTTTCTTGTTAATTGATGCAAGAAGCAAATGTTAGTACTATATCGGGTAGTTCAAATTTAATTGAAGGCTCCGGAAGAGCTCATATAGTACTACCTGGAGGAACCTATTTTCACATAGATAATGCATTATATTCCACCAAGTCTCAAAGAAACTTATTAAGTTTCAAAGGTATTCGCAGATATGGATATCATATTGAGACAACTAGTGTAAATAATGTTGAATATTTGCATATTATCAAAATTGTATTGGGAAAACGTTGTGTGTTGGAAAAGTAACCATCATTATCATCCAGGTTATACTTCACAAAGATTAACCCAATTGAAGCACATACTCTAGTAAACCATAAGTTTACTAATGAAAAAGTTTATCATATGGCATGATAGATTGGGGCATCCTGGATCAACAATGATGTGCAAAATCATAAAGCACTCATATGGGCATACTTTAAGGGACCAGAATATCCTTCAAACAGATAAGTTCTCATGCGCCGCTTGCTCTCAAGAAAAATTAATCATAAGGCCATCACCAGCTAAGATAGGGGTTGAATCCCCTTCATTCCTGGAACGTATACAAGGTGACATTTGTGGTCCTGTAGACCCACCATGTGGACCGTTTAGGTATTTCATGGTTTTAGTTGATGCATCAACAAGATGGTCACATGTATGTTTATTGTCAACCCGTAACTTGATATTTGCAAGATTACTTACTCAATTAATTAAGTTACGAACACATTTTCCGGACCATTCAATCAAGAAAACTCGTCTTGATAATGCCGGTGAATTTACATCCAAAGCCTTTAATGACTATTGTATGTCAATTGGCATAGAGGTTGAACATCTGTGCCACATGTTCATACACAAAATGGCCTTGCAGAATCGTTTATCAAATGATTGCAATTAATTGCAAGACCATTACTTATGAGAGCAAAGCTTCCAACCTGTGCTTGGGGGCATGCCATATTACATGTCGCGGCATTGATCCGAATAAGGCCAACAGGTTATCATGAATGTTCTCCCCTACAATTGGTTTATAGCCATGAACTAAATATATCCCATCTGCGAACTTTTGGATGTGCAGTGTATGTACCTATTGCCCCACCACAATGCACCAAGATGGGATCCCAAAGAAGATTGGGCATATATGTTGGGTATGAATCTCCATCTATAATTAAGTATCTCGAATCCTTAACTGGAGATATGTTTACGGTACGGCTTGCCACTTGTCACTTTGATGAAACAGTTTTCCCAACATTAGGGGGAGAAACTAAGCAGTTGGACAAGGAAATAATTAGAACGGATTATCGCATATGCATTTAGATCGTCGTACAAAACAGTGTGAACTGGAAGTTCAAAACATAATTCGTTTACAAGCTTTACTGAATCAATTGCCAGACACTTTTTCTGACCCACAAAGAGTTACTAAATCCTATGTCCCAGCTGCTAATGCTCCTGTTCGAATTGATGTCCCAGAAGGACAACGAGTTATTGCTAAAGAATCTAGACCACAATTAAAGCGTGGTCGACCAGTCGGTTCCAAAGACAAAAATCCTCGGAAAAGAAAAAGAGCACAGGATAATGATAACCAACATGAGGAAATATTGACTACAGAAGAGTCCCCAGACATGACAAATGTGAGAGTTTTACCACAAGATCCTGTACCTGAAAATCGCGAAAATAATGAAGTGAAATAAAATGAAGTGGACGTCGATGAAGTATTTTCATATAATGTAGCGGTCACTATTATGAATGAAAATGAGGATCATGAACCTAGGTCGGTTGAGGAATGCAGACGAAGAGATGATTGACCAAAATGGAAAGATTCAATTAAAGCAGAATTAGATTCGCTTACAAAAAGAGAAGTATTAGGACCAGTAGTTGTAACGTGGTTTTTGTACCCCGGTTTTTATATCATTATTCTCGAGGAGCTAGGGGCCTTGGTCATAGAATCTAGGTCAAAGGTCGGGATGAGATTGCTAGGGTAAGGAATTCGGTTGAAAGGGGCCACAACGCAAGCAAGAAATCTAAGGTCGGTCAAGAATGGAAAATGGGCTTCAGAGGCTTTTCGGGATGCAAACAGGGATGAGGAAATGAGTTTTGCAACAAGGGAATAATAAGGAGGGAGAATCAAGTGGCAATTCTATTAGAAAATACCCACCGAGCTTCCTCTTTTGAGGATAATCCGGATTAACTTCCCCAAAGTCCACCACGGACCCGGAGGGTTAATGAACGGAATTCCCTAGTTAACCTCCTTCCACTTTCGTGGGTGAGCATTAACTATCCCACCTCCAACCTTCCACACAAGTGTTGGATGTATTCGGGAGCTTTCGGACCCAAATACATCCCACTTGATGGAAGGAAAGGAGTGGGAAAATTGATTTCCCAACTAATTATTCACTAATATTGCTAACCCAAACCTAATCACCCATTCACACCCTTAATTACCCCCTACCTGATAGGGTTTTTATCCACTAATCATGATAAAAACTATGCTAACATCCAAACTAACCCTAAGCATGATTTCTATCAACAACAAACATAAACCAAGCAAGAACAATGAAATAACAAGCAAAGCAATTAAACAAGCAAGAAAGTAATTAGCAAAGCAATTAATGAAAGAGTTAAGGGAAGAGAAAGCTTATCAAAATGTTGTAGATGAACAAGAGAAAGCAATAAAAAGATGATCCAACAATCTCTCAATTGTTTGAATCCCCAAATCTTCAATAACAAACACAAATCACCAAAACCCTAGATTAATCTCTCACTAATCTCTCTCTAAAACTCACTAATACAAAGATGGAAATGAAGTCTAAAAACTAGAATCCCCCGCCCCAAGATAATCGTCAATAGGGATATATATACAAGGCAAAAGAGTTGGGCAAAACACAACACTTCAAGCCGGAACATTCGCGCAGAAAAATGGGCGACCGTAGGTACGGTTTAGGAGCCGTAGGTACGGTCTCTCGCGGTTGGTAGCGGGTGCCACCCTGCGAAATCTACCTGGCGATTTTTCCTTCGTAAGACCGCAGGTGCGGTCCGGGAGACCGCGGGTACTGTCTTCCTCGGTCAAGCCAAGGTAGCAGGTGCGACCAAGAGGGTACCGGATGCCACCAAGCGAAAACCCAGGGCCATTTTGAGCTTAGATCGACCGCAGGTGCTGTTCAATTGAGGGTAGCGGGTGCCACCAGGAGGGTGGCGGGGGCTACCCTATTGTTTTCTTCCCTTTGTTCCTTCCTTCTTTCCAAGGCATATAACGCCCGCTACAAGGGCCGTAGCGGGTGTTACCTTATTGATTTGCACCAAATGAAGGGAAAGTGGTCTCGAGTCAACTCCTCCTCGGCTCGCGGTCCGGCGCGGCTCGAGAAATCACCAAAAATGCTCTAAAATGGTCCGTTTTACCTCGTTTTGAGTAAAAACACCAAAACCTACAAAATAACCCAAAACGTACTAAAAGACACGAAAATAAACAAGAAACGAGTCAAAAGCACAAGAATTAAGGCGTTATTTAGACACAAAACAAAACACTTAAACTTTTGCTCATCCGGAGCAAAACAAAACAAAAACAAATAAGAAAAACTAAACACCAACTCCTCTGTCGTGCGAGGAAACGAGTGCATTTAGCGTATGCACCAAGCCCTTTGAACCTCCCGGTAGCCCGGGTGGACGAGATTGACTCGTGAGGGTTTGTAGCAGCTATACCCACAAAAGCCAAAGAAAAATTAAAGGAGAGAGGGAAAGTGAAAAACAAAACCAAAGAAAGAAAAGGAAAAGGAAAACAACATCGCTTCAAAGAATTATGCAATCTCAGTTAGGAAAACGATATTAATCCTCCAAGAGGAACCGTTATGAGCATCTCACAAACACCTAACCCGAGCGATTGTCAATCTTAAAGGTTTTCGATCCCCTACACCTCATGCCAAGCAAAACCTAATGTGCGTAAGTGCTAGTGGGTTCTAACTGATTCCGGTTGACTCCAAAGACTCACACTCGAGCTCATTTAAAAACGAACAAAAACAGCAAAGAGTTTCCCTCCCTCGCATTTGGTCGCCCTTGGCTTGGTGAGGGCCACAGGTGATGCAAGGAAAGGCCCAACACTTTATTAACACTTAAACGTTTCTTTTTGGGTTGGGTTTTCCAACATTTTCAAATTATTTTAATTAAAAGTCGGGTTAGTTTTGCAGGAATTGCACGGCCCATAATGCGGGGTTTACCCTCCCAACACAGGCTTTTCCATTCACCTCTTCGTCACAATGCGATATAGAAGGAGGCCTAAGGGGTATCAGTGTCGTACTGCTAATAGCGGTCCTGTGTAGGTGGACTAACTTTATGTTGGTTAATGTCGTTCAGCCGACACGCCCCAATTAATTCATTTATTTAACTTCGTTTTTCTTTTTCTTTCGCTTTTGCTTTTCTCTTTTTTTCTCTTTTCTTTTTCTTTTTAGAAAGCAAGCTCGGACATGAATCCCTAGAATCTCCCAGTTTCAACTAGAACGTGAAAAGAATCGGGGATCTCGCTAGACATCAATGAAGGGAATCTAATTAAAATGAGCCATGACAATCACCCAAGATAGGGTCGAAAATGCTCAGACCGGTTTCTTTTAAAGAAGATTAAGAACGACTTCCCAACTTTGACAACAAAATCCAAGAAACGAAGCGAAAAAAAAAACAAAACGAAAACGAAAAAAACTTTTAAGGTTTTTCACTCCCTTTTTTCTCCTTTTTCTCACACAAAATTTTTCAAATTATAGGCAAAAACTAAGAAAAACAAAAACAAAAAGCTAGGTGATCTACCTCGAAACAGAATATCTCCCCCCCCCCCCACACACTTAAAACGCCATAATGTCCTCATTTTGGGAAGGTGTCACAAGAAAAGGGTAGAGAATCTACAAAAACAAACAAACAAGAACAACTAGCACATAAAAGTGGTGGCAACCCGAGCCCACACGACTCCAACAGCAAAATATTCCCAACATAGACACTCAAAGGGGCTCGCCACCCAAAAGAAAAATCAAGCATGCAGCATGGATCAATATATACACATCAAAGAGTGCGGAAAGAGGTTACCTCGTGGTCTTCAATAAAAGAACGAACCCAATTCGCGATCCAGGAAAACATCACACTTGGGGTTAGGAATAAACAAGAAAAACATAATAAGTGTGAGTGAATGTTCGCATGCATAAAAAGAAAAAGAAAAAGAAAAAGAATAAAAGTAATAAAAACAAGACACTAGCTAAAGAACTTGACGAAAAAAAACTATTCACAAAATTTACATTGACTCTAGCTAACCTCAACCCCGAATCTCACTCTTTTGAGGCGGGAATTGAGGGTGAAACATCTCTCATGACCGGCCTTACCAATGATAAAGCAATGAAATGAAACAACCAAACCATGGAGACAACGAACCCACTTATGCACAAGTTACACAAAAGATTACCTTAGATTGCAGCACTTGAACGTGTATTCACCAAGGAGGATGAGTTCTTTCTTGTCAAAACGAGCCACAACACACAACCCGCACAAACAGAATGCAAATGAAGCATACTACTTTGAGTGTATAGTGCAAATGTGTATGAAGATCGACAAAAAAACTCTTAGTACAATCAGTGTATGTGTATTTAACAGATGAAAAACAACAGCCCATCACACACAACATTGAGAAAGAACAAAGCATTCAAACTCACCCCACAACAAACAAACTCACAGTACGAAAACAACATACGACGACAAAATCTAATGCAAGGATGCTGTGATTCTGGGCAGAAATCCTTAGTGCAACAAGAGTGTGTGTGTGTTTCACAGGTGAAAAACAACAACTAATCACACAAACACTAAGCAAGAACCAACATTCGAATTCAACAACACAGTGAGGTAAACTTGAGTGTAAAAATTTACAAAAACCTAATCCTAACTCAATAACAATGACGAACGAACCAGACTCAGATGAGAGGAGAAAAGATTTCGCATAAAATACAAAGGATTACCTCCCATAGCTGTGAAGAACAAGAACTTGACAATGCCACACACTTTGGGACGAACCTGGGCAGAATTTCACATCCCCAACAGCAGATTTTCGCAACACCAAAGTTGAATTAGGGTTTAGATTTCGTAAAATGGAGGGAAAGAGAGGGATGAATTGATGATTGAGAGGGATTGAAGGGGTGTGAGTGAGGGTTCTTTGCAGTCGCTTAGGGCTTAGAGAGAGAGGGTCAAGTTGAATGAGAGAAAGAAATGAAAGCAGTGAGGCAAAAATCGGATTTTTGAGCTGGAAAACAGTCACGGACAGTATCAGGTCGCGGGCGCGACGTGTGCTGGGCGTCGAGAGTTGTTGGGCGTGTGTCGAACATCGCAGGCGTTGTGTGCTTGCTTCGCATGGCTGCGATCGTCTCCGGTAGCGCCGCTACCTTCCGCAATCTTCCAATTGTTTCCATCACTCCAAAAATATTAACTCCCAAATACTTTCACACTTCAACACTCATATATTTTTCACACTTCCTCACACTCAATCTAAAACTTTTCCAACTCTCACACTCTCTCACCATTCATAATATTTTTTCAAAACTCACTCACTCACACTTCTTTCACTCCAACTTCAATTTTCTTATTTTTCAACTCCAACTTTTTCTATTTTTCACATCATTTTTCCTCTTTTTTTTCAACTTTTTCTTTTAAACCTAGAACTAATACCTCAAAAATACAAATGAAAGAAATAAAGAAAAACAAAAAGACAAGAAAAATAGAAAAACTTAAAGTAAGATAAAAAGAAAAATTAAAAAGAAGAAAAAGAAGTAAAATTAGAAAAATGTAAAAACTAAAAAATGAAATAAAAAACTCAAAAATTATGGGGTGCCTCCCATTGAGCGCTAGCTTTAGGTCCCCAGCTCGACCTAAATACTTACTTGATTCTCGAAAGGCGTGGTGTGCATGAGAGAAGCACGGTAAGCTTTTTCCACCAACTCTTCTTCCTTCTCCTCCCGCGCACTCTAATATAACTCATGAATAAACCGGGATGATCCTCCGGTGGTCTAGTCAACTCCGAGGGGATCAAAGGTAATGGCCTTCTAGCTTTGCTCCACCAATATTTCTTCATCCTTTTCCATCGCTTCTTCCTCTTGCGCAAGAATTGAGCATGCCTCCTTGAAGACTTGATAGGCCGGATAGAAAGAGAAGATAACCCCGGCTTGATATTTGGTGATGTGCCAGGTCTCGAGCCTTGGAAAGCCATCTCACTCGATTTCATATTCTCAATATATGTTTCACCCAAGGCAATCTCCCTCCTCAAAGGAACAATTTGGAGAGAATCATCACAAGATGCATCTTCCATAACCTCGGGTTCGGAGCATAAGGCCTTGGGATGATTGTTGTCTTTCCCATTATCGGGTTCCACTTCAAGAATATAAACTTCCTCTTTATGCTCATGAACAAATGTTTCTATCATATTGACTTCAACACAAGGTGGCATGAAAGATAGTTTCTCAATCGGGACATCATGCATTAAATTTATATGCTCTACATCCAACAAGTGTTGAATCAACTAATCGGGAAGAGGAATTTGCATTTGGTGGGAATCAAATTGCTCTTCGGGACATTCACTAACATTTTCAGTCAAAACTACTTCTTGTATTTCCTCCACCTTATTTTCTACACAATTGGTTTCCTCGTCAATCACATCCTCCTTCTCATTATCAACCACTTGCTCAACCTCTATACTCACTCCTTCGGTTTTATCCTCAACATCTCCCTCATTTTCTTCAAGAAGTATCTCCTCCACCAACTTAAGCACCTCAACTTCTCCTCCACTCCGCAAAATAATAACACTCACCTCCACTTCTTGGATAGGAGTGGGTTGGATAGGTGCAAGTTGAAATTGGTTAGCTTGAGCCAATTCGAGCTTGAGACTTTGGATATAAGCTTGATCCTCCTCTCGGTCTTCCATAATTCGCTCTAACATCAACCCAAATGAGGATTCTTGGGGTGGTTGAGAAATTTAAGGTTGTGGAATGTCTTGTTGGGTTGGATGGATGGTTTCTTCTTGAATGAATGAGTGACGGTCAATAGGTTGAAAGGTAGAAGGGTATTGGTTGGTGGTAAAATCATAAGAAATGGGATCTTGTTCAACATGGGAAGAATGAATGGCACTCACTTTCTCTAACTGTTGAAAATTGAAAACTTGTGCTTCTTGAGCCATTCTCAATTGCTTAGAAGCCTCCTCATTCACCTTTTCTTTTTGCATTTCATAAATAGAGGCCAAAAGAAGAGTAATAATAGAATCCTACTCCAAAGATGAATCTCCTCCTCTAGATTTGCAACCTCCAAAATCAGGAGCATATTGAACGAGCTCGTGAAGGAAATGGTCGGCCTCCTCCACAGTCTTCTTCAAAAATGTCCCTCCGGATGCAATATCGATTGATTCCTTGAGAGAATCAAAGAGTCCGCAATAGAAGTGCTGAAGAAGCATCCAATTGGGTAAATTATGGTGCGGACACTGACGTTGGAGACTTTTGAATCTCCCCCATGCATCGAAAAGAGACTCTCCGGCTTTTTGCTTGAAACTCATAATATCTTCCCGAAGTCTACAAGTTTTGTCGGTTGGAAAAAATCTTTGAAGGAAATCTCTCTTTAGTACCTCCCATGAAGAATAATATCCAGGTGGACATATATCATGCCACATTTCAGCTTTTCCCCTTAGAGTAAGAGAAAAGAACTTCAACTTCAAATATTCTTAAGATATTCCGGGCATATGTATGGAACTGATACGCTTCTCGAATCTCTCCATATGAGCAATAGGACTCTCGGAAATATCTCCACGGAACGGGTTACTTTCAAAAACTTCAAGAAGACACGGCTCAAACTCGAATACCGCGTCAGGTGGTAATGGTGGTAAGATGATTGGGTTGCCTCCCGTACCCGAAGATGGAAGGACATATGATAGAAGAGTACGGGGTGAATCAGCTTGAACTTCACCCATTAGGACTTGAAGCCTCCTACGATGCTCGATAGAACATTAGGGCGTACCTACATGCACCAACAAGAACCAATAGAAGCATCAAATTCATCGGGATTAGCACAAACTAATTTCTAGCGTGAAAGCAATCTCAAATAACCAAAAACCAAGAAACTGAAACTATGGCGCCTCACGCAAGAACGCGCCATTTTGTGTAACGTGGTTTTTGTACCCCAGTTTTTATATCGTTCTTCTCGAGGAGCTAGGGGCCTTGGTCATAGAATCTAGGTCAAAGGTCGGGATGAGATAGCTAGGGTAAGGAATTCGGTTGAAAGGGGCCACAACGCAAGCAAGAAATCTAAGGTCGGTCAAGAATGGAAAATGGGCTTCGGAGGCTTTTCAGGATGCAAACGGGGATAAGGAAATGAGTTTTGCAACAAGGGAATAATAAGGAGAGAGAATCAAGTAGCAATTCCGTTAGAAAATACCCACCGAGCTTCCTCTTTCGAAGATAGTTCCGGATTAACTTCCCCAAAGTCCACCACGGACCCTGAGGGTTAATGAAACGGAATTCCCTAGTTACCCTCCTTCAACTTTCGTGGGTGAGAATTAACTATCCCACCTCCAACCTTCCACACAAGTGTTGGATGTATTCAGGAGCTTTCGGACCCAAATACATCCCACTTGAGGGAAAGAAAGGAGTGGGAAAATTGATTTCCCAACTAATTATTCACTAATATTGCTAACCCAAACCTAATCACCCATTCACACCCTTAATTACCCCCTAATCCATTGGGTTTCTAGCCACTTATCATGATAAAAACTATGCTAACAACATCCAAACCAACCCTAAGCATGATTTCTATCAACAACAAACTTAAACCAAGCAAGAACAATGAAATAACAAGCAAAGCAATTAGACAAGCAAGAAAGTAATTAGCAAAGCAATTAATGAAAGAGTTAAGGGAGGAGAAAGCTTATCAAAATGCTGTAGATGAACAAGAGAAAGCAATAAAAAGATGATCCAACAATCTCTCAATTGTTTGAATCCCCAAATCTTCAATAACAAACACAAATCACCAAAACCCTAGATTAATCTCTCACTAATCTCTCTCTAAAACTCACTAGTACAAAGCTAGAAATAAAGTCTAAAAACTAGATGATGAAGAACCACTTGATGTGAGAAAAGAACATCCATTAAGTACCCCAAATCTACAGTAACAAACACAAATCACCAAAACCCTAGCATGATTCTATATGGACAATGCACATCTATTAAGTACTCCTATGGTGGTGAGATCACTTGATGTGAGAAAGATCCATTTAGACCACCAGAAGATGATGAAGAACCCCTTGGTCTCGAAGTACCATATTTATGTGCTATTGGAGCATTAATGTACCTTGCTAGTCATACACGACCAGATATTTCCTTTTCTGTGAATCTTTTAGCAAGATTTAGCTCGTGTCCAACATGAAGACATTGGAATGGAGTTAAACATATATTCCGATACCTTCGAGGTAGAATGGATATGGGTTTATTTTATCCTTATGAAGTGACAACAGATTTGACTGCCTATGCTGATGTCGGATATTTATCTGATCCCCATAATGCTCGATCTCAAACTGGTTATGTGTTTACTTGTAGTGGAACTGCCATTTCTTGGCGGTCTATGAAGCAAACCATAACTGCGACCTCTTCTAATCATACTGAAATCTTGGCAATTCATGAGGCTAGTAGAGAATGTGTTTGGTTAAGATCTGTGATTCAACACATTCGGGGAACATGTGGTTTATGTTCAGGAAAAGATAATCCAACAATTTTATATGAAAATAATGTTGCATGTGTAGCACAACTAAAGGCAGGATGCATCAAAGGTTATAGAACAAAGCATATTTCACCAAAGTTCTTTTTCACTCATGATCTCCAAAAAGGAAATGAGATTAATGTTCAACAAATCTGTTCTAGTGAGAATTTGGCTGATTTAATTACCAAATCACTTTCGACTACGACGTTTGAGAAGTTAGTTAATAAGATCGGGTTACGTCGACTCAGAGACCTTAACTGATGTTCTCATCAGGGGGAGTTTAATATGCGCTGTACTATTTTCCCCTTATTTGACGTTTTGTCCCATTGGGTTTTCCTTGGAAAGGTTTTTAATGAGTCAACATATGTTAGCGTATCAAGAATTATGTACTCTTTTTCCTTCACTAGGGTTTTTCCCTATGGGTTTTCCCAGTAAGGTTTTAACGAGGCATGTTCTTTTGGTAATATATTGGACATTCAAGGGGGAGTGTCATGAAATAATAGTGTGAATGTCCATACCCTTACTTTTCTTAGTAATGAAGTATTCTTAGTGATGAAGAATCCTTGTATTATAAATACGTCTTCGATGACAATGAAATATTCATTCCTTTCTTTCTCTCAAGTTCTCTAACTCTATTCTCTCTCCACTTCCTCTTATATTCATAATATCTATATATATATATATATATATATATATATATATATATATATATATATATATATATATATATATATATATATATAATTGGATTTTAATAATCCCTACTTTCACGATTGGACAACAATAATCCCTGCTATGTGGATTCTGGTGGTAAAAATAAAATAAAATAAAATTGGATTGTAGTAGACATCATTGAGAGTATACCCTAAATATGCAATTTTTATCATGGCCAAATTCACAAAATAGCCATGACTATTGATCACAAAATGTTTTTACCATGACCTTATTCACAAACTAGCCATGACTGTTGGTCACAAAATATTTTTTGTCATGGCAAAATTCACAAACTAGCATGACTAATTTTTATTTCATGTTTAGCACGTGGTCATTTTCTTTATTGAATTACTTTCATGGCAAACATACATTGAATCAGTGGATTCTGAACATTGATGTAAAATCTATCCACCAAAACTCCCTTCCCGTGGAGTTATTCTTGTAGTGTAAGTACACTACCTAGCTATCAAACGATTACTCTCTCATTCAACCACTCAGGTGCTCTCACTAAGACACCCTTTTGGCTATGCTAAGTGAATAACCACTCACTTAATACAAATCTCACAACTGCATTAAATGAAAAACACAAGAGAGAATTGTCTGATAATGATTCTTCTTGAAAGCAGATCTCAAAACAGCTAATGATCAGTGGAGTGAGTAGCCACTTAAATCATCTTCTTAGAAGCTTTGTGACTGTTGTAGTTTCCAGACAAGATCAATATCACAAATTCTAGTCAGTCATAATCTTTCTCGGATTTGCCAGATTCTTTCCAAATGTGTCCAAGGCCCGTATCTCCCTTCCAAAATGACTTAACTTATTTTCTAAAAGAAAATATGCAACACACATTGCTATAATTAATAATATGGTAATCTTGGCAGAACAAGGCATCGTATTCCTCAAAATATGCTTCCAAGATTATAGGGATATGATAGAGGATGCTAGTCTTGAATATTCAAATTTGTGGCTTCTCCTACAAAACATTGGAATAGTCAATATTTGATAACAACTTCAACAATCATCGAATTGGCTCTTAACCCAAAACCAATGAAGCTAGTTAACCACATTAAACCTGTCAAGCTTGTCAACCAACATTGAACCTGTTAATGACATTAAGGGACTCATTAATCTCCCTTTTTTAAATGAAAGACAAAATTTAATGGATAGACACATCAATACAAAGTGATAATTCGTAAATATAATGTACTAAAGGCATGAGCCTTACAACCAAAACATGTAGTCAATAATATACCATTAGCTCCTCCATTTTGGCCTTCATCCAAAAAGATAGGAGGATATAGTAAAATACTTGGCAACATTAGTTCTCCAATACTAGAGACAAAAGCTTTTGGAAAATAAAGGCAAAAACAAAAAAAAAAATACTTAAACAGAGGGAGCATCATGGATGTCAAATAGGGCAGGGGAATCAGCGAAGTCTTGAGGCTCCTTGTCGACTTCCGCAGCAGAGGGGATGGGCGTGGCTAGACTGGTGCATGGAGTGGGCACCACGGAGGTGGAAGACAACGTGTAGACACTAGATTTTGTATGATTTTGTATAGTTGTTTGGTAATGTTTCTATTTTATTATTCTACTTCACTTTGGTCTAACCTCACGTAGAAAGTGAAAGGTATACGAGCTAGACCATAGATATTGAACAAACGCATCAAGTAAATGAGATTTTTTCTGAACTGAAGTAGCGCAACGATATTATTGGTTAGAGCATCTTGGTAAGAAGATTTGCGATGATATGAATTTGACCTCGAATCTAAATGTCACATCACTAAGGGGTGGGTTCATTTAGGAGAAATATTTGTTAATTAAGTTAAACATCACATCGCTGAGAGGTGCGTTCCTTTGCCCCAACTGAAACTTGTTCTTCCCCCAATCAGAAATAACGTAATAATAATATAAGCAAATAGTATCATTACGTAATAATAATATAACAGTAATATAAATACATAAATTTTGAAACTTAACTCAACATAATACATTTTAGAACTTATAAAACAGTACGAGGGGTTTTAAACACTCTTTCAAGTAACTGCAACAATGTTTTTAAGTGTAAAACCAATACCCAACTTAAAAACTTACTAACCCAACAAATAAAACTATAATTACAAAATTCACTTATGAATATGAAATTATTTGAGATTACACAACGAATATACTTAGTTAATCAAATCGATATGCATTATATTTCATTAATCAAATCAAAGTTGAACAGCTAAACTAACCCTAATTCGTTTTATTAATTCATGCATACAACCAATTTACTAAGGGTGCATTTGGTAAGATTCCTAGGAAAAATTTTCCAGGAGAAAAGTTTCCCTGTAAAGTTTTCCATTGGAAATATTTCCTCGTGAAAAATTTGCCTTAACCCCTAAGGGAAATTTTCTCTAGGAAAACTTTGCAAATGGTGGGCCACTTGTAAAAACTTTCGAGAGGTCAATGTACAACCAAACATGGGGAAAATAAGTCAACTTGGGAAAATTGACCATTTCCCTCGGGTTTTTGACTAAACAAATGCACTCTAAGGGAGTGTTTGATAAGAACTCCAGGGAAAAAACAATTTCCCTTAGTCCCCCCTTAAGGGAAATTTTCCCTAGGAAAATGGAGAAAATGACGGGCCCATTGTGAAAATTTTTCCAAAGTCAATCCGCATCCAAACTTGGGGAAAATAAGTCAATCCGGGAAAATTGACCATTTCCCGGGGTTATTGACCAACCAAACGCACCCTAAAAGATTACGTGTGGGAATATTGGGCGATTTTAAAATTAAATTTTCCTAATTTAATTAAACTCTATTTTATTTCCTTAATTAACTTTCACTAATGTGACTTATTATTCTCTTAAGTTAGTCGTTGGTTATTTAAAGTACCAAAGTTTCTTTTGCTGATTTGTTTTGTTTCCAATGTATTTGAGGAGCAATGGGGTTAATACCCATTTATTAATAGTCTTAGGTAAATCCTCTTTTTGCAGGAAAGTAGGGATTGATTTTTTTCAGTTTTACTTGTGTGACAAGTGGGTGGTGGATGTTTCCCGCTCCTTTTCATTTATTTTTATTTTTTAATCTGGCCTTTTTATCCCCTTTTCTGTTTGTATTCAATAAGAGTTATTTTCATCTGCAAATGAACCTAGTCCTTTTCTAGGTAGAGGTTTTCTCCGTGAACTCCTCGACTTCTGTTAGAGTATTTCAAAAGTTAAAAGGCATAAAAGTATAAGTTATAAGTATAGGATCGACCGGGAGGTCGAATATAAGCTTAACAAAGAAAAGGAGCTCAACACGGATCGTGCTCAGTACACTGCAACAAAACAGGCCTGCGGCGACCGTTACTATCGGTCGCAAACGGGCTCTATCGGTCGCAGCAGAGGGCGGGCGATGCATATCCGTCGTTTGACGAACCGAGCGATCGATACCAATTGGTCGCCAAACTTGCGTCCGATATACGATGGGGCGACCGATACGTATCGGTCGCTAATCGATCGATATCAGACGGTCGCCGTATCGGCCGCCCAGCTTAGCGGCCGATACAAGATCGCAACGTATCCATCACAAATTTAGCGACCGATACGCTATCGGTTGTCATGTATCAATCGCAAAATAGTGACTAATAATCAGCGACTGATACATATCGGTCGCAGATTATAATTTAAATTTTTTTAAAAAAATTCTGGATTAAATCGACTAGGTTATAATCATACTGTATTTGTCGAAATATTGGTCGTTGCTATTATTATTATTATTATTATATATATATATATATATATATATATATATATATATATATATATATATATATATATATATATATATATATATATATATATATCACCATGATTTTTCAATCACATTTCATACATAACATACTTAAACATATATAATATTAAACATTCATGCATAACTAAAAGTTCATACATATATATAGTAGCTAAAAGTTCATAACTAAAATTCAAGCTAAGTTTCATACAATCCAAACACAACTTAAAAGTTCATAACTAAAAGTGCATAAGTTCAAGGTTGGGGAGGGAATTGCTGGGATCCTGATAAGTTTAGATATTGAGATGGGGAAGAAGAACTATCGCCTTGTTGTTGATATTGGACAACTTGTGTCAATTAACTTTGAATCTGTGAGATGGCGGATGTGTGGGCAGCAACTTGATCCCGCATAATAGCATCAGTGGACGGAGTTGCGCAGGGATGCCTCGAAGAAGAAGAACTACCCTAGGTACGGGGTGGAGTATCATAGAAGTACGAGGTCGCACTCCCAAGACCATAGACAGCTTGGTCTTTGGGTTTGTACCCCCCTGCCAGTTGGAGGTACAACTCCCTAACTTCCGGGGAGTTCTCAATTATGCCACGCTCCTAACTTGCAAGCATTCATACATAAGTAGCGAACACAATAAAACTTAAAACATGCACGGCCACACACCGGAGTTCAAATACAATCCAAACACACATAAAACATGCACGGCCACACGCCGGAGTTCAAATACAATCCAAACACACATAAAACATGCACGGCCACATGCCGGAGTTCAAATACAATCCAAACACAACTTAAACCATTCACGGCCACATTCCGAAGTTCAAATACAATCCAAACACACATAAAACATGCACAGCCCACGCCGGAGTTCAAATACAATTTAAACACACCATAGACCATTCATGGCCACACGCCGGAGTTGAAATAGAATCCAAACACACATAAAACATGCACGGCTACACGCCGGAGTTCAAATATAATCCAAACACAACATAAACCATTCACGGCCACACGCTGGAGTTCAATACAATTCAAACACAACTTAAACCATTCACGGCCACACACCGGAGTTCAAATACAATCCAAACACACATAAAACATGCACAACCACACGCCGGAGTTCAAATACAATCCAAACACAACTTAAACCATTCACGGCCATACGCCGAAGTTCAAATACAATCCAATCACACATAAAACATGCACGACCACACGCCGGAGTTCAAATACAATCCAAAACTTAAACCATTCACGGCCACACGCCGGAGTTCAAATACAATCCAAACACACATAAAACATGCACGGCCACACGCCGGAGTTCACATACAATCCAAACACAACTTAAACCATTCACGGCCACATGCCGGAGTTCAAATACAATCCAAACACACATAAAACATGCACGGCCACACGCCGGAGTTCAAATACAATCCAAACACACCTTAAACCATTCACGGCCACACGTTGGAGTTCAAATACAATCCAAACACACATAAAACATCTACGACCACACGCCGGAGTTCAATTTCAATCCAAACACAACTTAAACCATTCACGGCCACGCGCTGGAGTTCAAATACAATCCAAACACACATAAAACATGCACGGCGACACGCCGGAATTCAAATATAATCCAAACACAACTTAAACCATTCATGGCCATACGCCGGAGTTCAAATACAATCCAAACACACATAAAACATGCACGGCCACACGCTGGAGTTCAAATACAATCCAAACACAAGTTAATGTTTATGAATATGTTTAAAGGAAACTTACAGCAAGTGTGGCATCATGTTCAGAACTCCACACGGGGTTCCCCGCAGCATCTCGCCCACAGTGAATGTGAGCGTGGACTTCAGACAGGGTCATAAATTTCTCCTCGGCCATCTACAAATTAAAATAGTAAATGCAAACAATTGTTTAGATAGTTCGTAATTGTTAATGTATACATATAACTTTAATTTGTTAATTGTGCCAATTTAGGATTCACCTGCTTCTTTATATAACTTGCTGTCGAAACCGAGTTTTCATTGTTCCTGTTTGCTTTGGCGGCATTGGATCGCCGAATGAAATCCTTGGTTTGGGATTCCTCATCTATTGCATCACGATGCTCATCGCTCATATGAGGTACATGGTCCGTCCTCTTCTTGGTCCTGACCTTGTACCTCGTATCATAAGCCCGGTTGCACAATTTCGTGTGCCACCCACTAAACACATCTCATGTTAATTTTTCTTCCCACACATAATGTCGCTGTATAAAGTAATTTATTAGTGATTAGTTAAACGACTATTACATAAAAGAAAATCATGGACCCAATTTGCATAATTACTTACACAGAAATCCAATCACAAATTTGTTTTCTCGTCTTTGGACCATTGGGAAGCAGGCTTTGGATTTGTGTGGCCACGAAGTTGCCCTCCAACAAACCGTGCTAAACGGGGATCGGCGAACCTATGCAATCGTTACGAAAAAAAACAAATAAAGTTATTAAAACCAATGCTAAATCACTGTACATAGGATTTTATGTGATCATCTTATCAATCCTCCCCCCGTTCAAGTCTTACACGGTTGGGGTATAATGTAGAGTCGATCGGAGCAACTCTTTGCCAAATGCTATGTGGCTGTCTCCCCCTAATATAATAGTTTATATCGGGTAAAATCAAAACACAAGTTAGTTCCAAACTTATATATATATATATATATATATATATATATATATATATATATATATATATATATATATATATATATATATATATATCAAAATGGCATGCATCTGAGTAGAATGCATTGGCTTCAACTAAGTACATGAAAAATTTGAACCAAGTTGTGAATATAATAAAAGTTCAATGACTAGTAATGTATATTGACAAGATAATAGAATTCACTACTCATACTCCTCTTCATCGTCACTACTAATAATCTCAGTACAAATAGGGTCTAACATATTATCCTCCTCTATTCCCACTCCCTCTTCCCCCATAATGGATTCATTAGCATCATCGTTCATGGCTTCCTCATCACTTAAGTCATCTCGATCTTCGATTTGGTCCTCATCAATGCCAGATAGTGTTGACCTCGGCTTTATGATGAGTGTTGCCCACCACTGGTTTCTATCTCGCTTTGTACTAGGATAATGAGTATAAAACACTTGCATTGCTTGGGATGCCAGCACGAATGTTTCATATACTCGATATTGTTTTGTGTGGTTCATATCCACGAGATTGTAATGCTCATGTTTGTTCAAACCATGGACGGAGTCAAACCAATCGACTTTGAACAAAACAACTTTGTAATTTCCAAATCTTCCTAAGTATTCCAAGTGAATCACTTCTTGGAGCGTCCCATAGAAGTCTACGCCGTGCATTCCTTTGACATATACCCCAGAGTTGGCGTTTGACTTTCCTTGCCGTTGGACTTGGAAATTGTAGTTGTTAATGTAGTAATGGTTCCACCAACGCACATTTTTGTTGGGACCGTAGGCTAACGCTCGAATAAAGTCATTCGCTTCGTTTGAATTGATAGCCTACATAATATAATTTTAGCAAAGTCGTCAACTTCAAGTGGACAACATTATGATAATTGAACTAGAATATTACTAATTCAATCAAACTTGATCGTTCACCTTTCGTTTAAACTATTCAGGAAATTGTTTCCCAAATTTGCTCCACAAATCCCCTATTTGTGTGCGTGGATGTGATAGGGACATGTCTTCTTAAAATTGCCTTTCAACAAATCATTTAAGGTGTTAATTAGGTAATTAGTTATATGGAGCATGTACATACACATAGCGGCGTGCAATCGTACATACCTTTCATACTTTTCCAACAAGTCGCTATTTGAAAGAACATAGGCATGCGCCGCAACAAACTCTTGTTAGTTGAGATACCTCTTTTGACCCTCACTAGGCGCATATCCAATGTTTGAGGAAAACACATTAAGGAGGGGTTCGTTAACATCGTTAACATGTTTCACATCAGGGCATGCGTTTCTTTTAAGTTCCCTAGACTTAGTTTGAACTTTGGGGGCAAAATATGCATCACAGAAGTTTGCTATCTCCTCTGTTAGGTATGCATTGCAGATAGACGATTCTACTCGTGCCTTGTTCCCCATTTTTTTCTTTAAATGGTGCAAAAATCTACAACATTTTACAAGTAACAAGCATTGATGTTTCCTTAAGATACATAATTCATCTCATAGTAACTATGAAAGATATGTAAGTCTAGTTGTACCTTTCAAAAGGATACATCCACCTGCACTGCACAGGTCCTCCCATCGTTGCTTCATAAGGAAGATGTACTGGAAGGTGTTCCATGACATTGAAGAATGCAGGGGGAAATATCATTTCCAACTTACATAGAATTTCCGGTATGTTTCTCTCTAACCGGATCATGTCACTCACCTTTACATTAGAAGCACATAAATCTCTAAAGAACTTGCTGAGTTCAGTCAATGGCTGAGGAAGTAGCTCCTTGGTTGCAATTGGTAACAACCTCTCCATGAAAACATGACAATCATGGCTCTTCAACCCCTGCAACTTTGAATTTTTGGGATCGACACCTCTGCTCAGATTGCTCGCATAGCCATCAGGGAGTTTGAGGCCTTTCAACCACTCACACAAGGCCTTAACCTCTTCTTTACCCATTTGATAGGGAGCGTTCGACATAGTTTCGGTACTAGTCCCATATTGATGATGAGTTTTTTTAATGTTTAGCCGACGGCGCTTGCAATGGGTGGCTTGGTCCCTACACGAGTTCTTATCATCCTTGGTCTTGCCTTTGACACTCATGATGGTATTCAACACTTGATCAAATACATTCTTCTCAACATGCATGACATCCAAGTTGTGTCGGATTTTAAGATCTTTCCAATACGGCAACTCCTAAAATATGATTCTCTTGTTCCAATTGTGAGACTCTAAATAACCATCAACACGGTTATGTTGTTCCGTGCAGCTCGGGAAATTACATACACAATCCCAAATTTGTTCTCCACTCAATCGAGGGCGTGGAGGTGAATTTTCTTCCTTATTCTTTGAGAAAGCGCTCTTATTTTTTCGAAATGGATGGTTCTCTGGGAGAAATTGTCTATGGCAATCGAACCAAGAATGTTTCCTACCATGTTGTAGCCATCTAGCCTTTGTGTTCTCCATACAGTAGGGACAAGACATGATAATTTGGTTGAATGCCGTGTTTGTACAAATGTAGCTTCACAATATTCTCGTCAATGTACTTCAAGTTTTTGCATTTGCTACAAGGACACCTAAGTTTACCCAAACTACTCCATTGTTTTGCAACAGGTATAAATTCTTCATTCACCCTACGTATGAATTCCACACTAAGATGTTCACCATCATGTCTTTCATACATCCATTTTCTACTACTCTCCATTATGTATTTAACTGCATACAATGTATATATCATTGAAAGGGATTAAGTCACAATTAATTAAATTAAATACATTAATTTCCATGAATATAATGTATGTCATTATTTATTGTTAATAAATATATCATGTTTCTTTGAATTTCAACTAAACTTTTATGACTATCAATTAAAACTTCAAGTAAACTTTTTTTTTGACATCTACAACTAAGTTATGTCACCAGTCAAGAGGATCCTGCTATCACTACAACATAAAGGGCCTAAGGCAACGCCTCGGATTACAAAAGTATAAGAATTATTGCCTTATATACCCTAAGGCAATAGTGCTTTATTTGTTGCATAGTTTTCGTAGTAACAGTTAAGGGACCGTTGCCTTAACTGACATAGGCAACATATCTAGAGGCGTTGCTTATTATAATGCTATGGCAACAACCATAGGAATGTTGCTTACGAAAAGGTAACGGATTAATCAGCGTTGCGACTAAGATTCCGTAGTAACAGTTATGAGATCGTTGCCATAAATCACAAAGGCAACATTTCTAGTGAGGTTGCTTATTTAATGCTATGGCAATTGTTATAAGAATGTTGCTTTAAATATATCCGGATAATTGAAAATAGAAAAAAATCCATATGTTGGATATATTTTAAGTTATGCTTATTTTAGTGTTTTGGTATCATAACAATATAATAAATTTCGTGGTCACAATCCAACATATAGTACCAGCCGACCCCCTCGTCCAATATAAAAAATAATACAAAGCTGCCTTTGGCGTCCTACTTATAATAATAAACATTATCGAATGAGATGAAACACGTACCTTACTATTTTCATCTTTCTTTTAACGTAATTAGGTGGTCCAATGCGTTAAGCCCCCTACTTCAGGGGAATACTAACCCAACGGTTCATAGGGAACAGGGGTAGGGGATTTCACAACGCCGTATACGAGGCCCACGTCTCCCATTATTATATTCATCAATATACTCTTGATCTTGGTAAATAGGAATGCTCCCCGGAGGATTCGAACTCTAGAGGGAGAAGATGGAAGCTAGGGTGGGTGACTTGGAAATACGGCAAGGCCCAATTAAAGGACGCCTTGCTGTTTTTGGAATTAACGTAACATTGAGTAACCAAAACAAGTACACACATTGTCTTACTTCTCCTAGGTAGGACACTTTGACGTCTACGTACTAAGTTGATGACTGTCGAAAAGGCCCGAGTACATTGCTCCACCAAGGGGGTCTTAGCTTGCAAGGTGTACGTTAATGAATACTTTAGGGGGGAGCAGATAGCGAAAGACGATTAAGGAATATAATGGAGACCCGAACTCGAATTTTCGGTTAGGCTAAAAATAATTAATCGTTAGCAGCAGTTACTGACAACATAGTGGAAAAGGCCTTCTAGGGTTTGTTGACAACCGTACCATATATGTAGCAATTATCAAATGATCCAACTGACCACTCGTAGCTAGCTAGGCACTAACTATACCAATTTCAAATATGACATGAATTAAACATCCACTCAATAGCTATGTTGAGTTACACGCACATAAGCGCGCCAAATAAAGGAGATGACCTAGGTCAGTGTCCGACCTTTAGTTGAATGGGAATAACCTTGAATCGAAAATAGATCCGACTCATACCCAATTCGAATGGCATGTATGCAATGCTAGGTCTACGTACTTTATAGATTAGCCAAATAGTCCAACCAAAATACACACATACACACAAAGACGAACACGGGCACAAACACACTCTCCAAGGACCAAGACGTCGATTCATTATTAGATATACAAATGTTTGAAATAGATAGTGTGTTTTAGATATAGTTTTTTATTAATAGTAATCTTTAGGCCTATGCACATATTTTTGAATTTATAGTATAACAATAACAATAATAATAATAATGATAATGATAATGATAATGATAATAATAACACACTACAACATATTTGGTCTCTAGTGACATTTATCTAGTGGCATTTACACCAAATGCCACCCAAAACAAAGGGGGTGAAATAAAGAAGGGGCCTCTAGTGGCATTTAATTTAAATGCCACCATAGGGTTGTCTAGTTGCTCTGTCCCAAAATGAAAAATTTGAGTGGGGCGGTGAAATGAAAATTGAAATGAAATAATTTTGCCCGCTGAAATAAATGTTTTTCTAATTACCCCCTCCCCATCCTCATTCAATCCCTTTTCGTTCTTGTGGAGCAGAAAGTCGTGCCTCGGTTCTTCACTTCTGGATCGAGCAGACTTCCTTCTTCTTCTTCATTTCAATTTTCGTCCTCGTCGCTATTGCCTTCTTCTTCTTCTTCTTCTTCTTCTTCTTCTTCTTCTTCTTCTTTGTCCTTAGTCATCGCTGTTGCCTTCTTCGTCCTCAGTCGCACTCACCAGCCGGCGACTTCTCGCCTCACTTCTGGAGCAAATTGCTGGGTCTCGCCTCATCTTCATCCTCAGTCACTGTTCATCTCCATCCTCACTTCTGGAGCAAAGTTTCATAGTCTCAGACTTTGGGCTCACATTTGCCTTCTTCTTTGTAGGTTTCCGTCCGTTGCTCACTGGCCGGCGACTTCACTACCAGCACTACCCTTGGCCGCCTTTTTCCTCTGCTGCTAGCACTCTCTAGTAAGTCCCTGGCCTTGCTTGAAAAACATTAGTTAGTTACTTATTGAGTTTTGGTGTGATTTGACTGTTGATTCATTGAAAAACATTAGTTAGTAGCTTAAGTTTATTTCCTAGAGTTTTGAATTAGGTCAAATACTTATTTCCTGCAGTCTGAAATTCAATTAAGAAATCAAAATTCAGAAAATTAAGATCCTTGTTCTGTTCACATGTTGTCGATATTTTTAGCCTTTCAATTGCTAGCTTTTCCCAGTTTGTTTTGCTTGCTCATATAAATTCTAAAGCTTTGATTTGGAAACTTTTTGTTGGTAATTTGCAAACAGTTTCTTTGCTGAAATTGGTGGAAACACCGTGTATATTGAAACTTCCCAAACTCCACTTCCTGTGATCTACGGTTCATGGCTACTGCTAGTGCTATTTTGGTAATGCTAGAGCCAACTGTAGTTACCTGCTGTGATGGAGGGAAATGTCTAATTAAACTGAAGTGGATTGGTGTTTTTTGTATTTTCATAAATCATAAGTGAAGTTATGGGTTCAAGTATAATTTCGACATTGTGAATGACGTTCCCCTGGAAGGTCGCTACGAGTGGGTTCAAATAAAGCCATAATCGACAATATTAATCACTAATGAAAGGTGAATGAAATCATGACTTCTACATTTATCCAGTAAATTTTCTTCTTCGTCTCTTCAACAAGCAGGCCCATCTCTGATACTTAGAGTATAAAGAATTTAGTAATTAATTCATCTTCTTGTTAGGATCCAGTTAGTTAAGTTTAATAGCAGAAGAATGTAAGCTAGCACAAGCAGTAACAGTAGGCACTGGTGGATGGAGCTAGAATTGATGCAGTAGTAGCAGTAGTACTAGTACTAGTTAATTGTACAATCTGTCTCTCCCCTTTTCCATCTTCAATGTTTATGAGTTATGTGTACTTTTCCCTATTCTTTGATATAAATAAACAAACTTGCTGGTGAGAGAATATTCTCTTGTAGTCCTATGAAAGTCATAATCAATGACACCCTGTGACCTGTACATTTGAAGGGGTTATATTTCTGATGGGATACAATATTAATCACTGGTTATGTCTGACAAAAGGGTTCAACTTATGAATATAGGATATGTGAATATAAATGTAGGCCTGTAGTGCATGTATGATAATTCTATATTGATTTGTTGGCTGGAATTTTAGCATGAAAAGAAAGTATTACCTGTACATTTTTCAATTTCAAAAGTGCATTAATAAGTTTGGATTAGATTATTTAGATTTACATTTGGGATATTGATGATAGGAAAAGTGGATTCTTTTTATTGTTGTAATGATCAACATGTGTTTGGGGATTCATCCATGTCGGATTGATGGCTTGTTGTATGCAGTAACAACATTGATTTTCTGACATATATCATAGTTATATGGAGTAACTACATTGATTTTATTTAATCGATCTATATTTTGCTAGCATAATAATATAGTCCTTACTTAAATTTTAAAGTAACACAAAGTTACAATAACAAATAATTAAAGAAACTAGTATTATTTTCTTCTCAAGTAATATTTTGCTTTGAAAATTATGAAATTTCTTTTGGTAGAACCAATTGAGTTAATTGGCACTCTACTAAATTTGGGAAAATCAAAAACTCCCTCCAACTTTTCCTTTTCATGGGCAATTCCCTCCAACATACACTATCACTAATAAAAAAAAACAATGTTTTCTCTAAAAAAGTAAACACGCTACCATCGGCTTCCCATTTTTCTTTTAACTTGCCTTTCTTTCTTCTGCTTCTCCAATTCCCATCGGCTACCATCAGGTATTGTTCACTTTGCTCCATCAATTCGCCATTCTACAAACACGCTACCAATTCCAATCACTTTGCTCCATTCTACAAACACGCTACTATCAGGTATTCTCTTCTACAATTTGCAACTAATTAATATTAAGTATTTTGTTTTCTTTTTCCCAGGAAGAAGATGAAGGTGATGGTGAAGATGAAGGTGAAGATGGAGATGGAGAGCTAATATGATGAACTGTCTGGGTCGTTATTTATCTATATTGGATCGTGTCATAATATTAGGATAATCTTCAAAGATGAAAGCTTTTATTATTAGATATACTATTTTGGACTTGATACTTCTTATTACTATCTTTTGTGTCTTATATGGATGACCTATTTCATATTTTGACTCTTGTAATGAGATCCAACAATGATATTAATAGCATTTGGACGTTTGTTGTCATATGTATATTATTTCGTATTACATATCATTACAGGTAATCAATTATAAATATTGAATAGGTATCGGAAATAAGCATATGCAACAATAGTAGATTGTTGCTATGAAATACATCTAATGTACCGTTGCTTTTGGTGGAATAAAGCAACAATCCATTGCCTTTTAATACTGTTGCCTATGTTGGTTTATACTGCAACAATACTTCACTGTTGCCTTTATCGCTTTAATATACAACACTATTGGACCGTTGCCTTTGATGTCTTCAATACAACAGCCTTGGATTGTTGCCTTTGCTACTAATGCAATGACACTGATTGTGGCCTTTGCTATGAATGCAACAACACTGGCATGTTGCCTTTGCTATTTCTCGCAATAAAGACTAGATCGCCGCTTTTTCCGTTAGCGCAACAACATCGCCTTAGGCATTGATTGAGCCTCGCTGGCAGAACCGCTGCCTTAGGCCAAAATACCGCTGCTTTTCCAAAGGCAACGAAGTATTCGCATAATGTACGCTCGCTGGCTTAGGCCAAAATACCGTTGCCTTTGGCCTAAGGCAACAGTTTTCAACTGTTGGCATAGGCCCTTTATGTTGTAGTGTATTATACAAGTAGAGTGTGTTTTTTCTTGTTAATCTATGATTGAAAATGACTTTCATGAGTCGTATCGACTCTCCTTTATTTGTTTGGTTCACCAAAAGTAAGCATTCAAAGAAGTGAAATTACGAGGTCTATAGCTTTGGGAGTTAGAGCGTATCGATTCAAGATAATGCGGTGTTTACATGGTGGGCAACAAGACAAGGTGGGAATGAGAGAGAAACTTATAGTAAATGGTCTAATAGAAATCGTGTTGGGCTTTCTTGCATGTCAGATTCATAGATCTTTCAAAGCATCGTGTCTTACTTTGATGGACCTATGAATCTTACATGCAAGAAAGCCCAACACGATTTCTATTAGACCTCTTACTATAAGTTTCTCTCTCATTCCCACCTTGTCTTGATGCCCACCAGGCTGCACAATAGAAACACTGCATTGTATTGAATCTTAGACGCTTCTAACTCCCTAAGCACTATAGACCTCGCGCAATTTCACTGTTGAGATTGCGATACCTTTTGGTGAACCAGACAAATAAAGGAGAGTCGATACGACTCATGATAGTCATTTTCAACCATAGATTTTTAGGTCACAAACACACTCTACTTGTACACCAACAGGATCCAAACTCAACCTTTTTTCATGACATCTACAACTAAGATACTAGAACTATAAATTAACCTACTTACTACTATAAACAACCATGACTAATAACCTATATTATTATGTAGCAACTGGTTATTGAGTACTTAAGTTACTAAATGGATGTGACATAATTAATAATAATTAATGTCTACATTTGGAGTTATGTGTAATTAAGTTAGAAATTAGGTTAGATTAGCAACAAGTTTACGCTACCAACTTTGTTGGATCACTTAATCAAAGGCAAGTCTCTAAATGTCAATTCAACCTTGTTGCGATGGACAAACTCACGGAATTATATGTAAGGGTAATCAACCGGTTGTGACGTAGCAAATTTCGATCGTTTTGCATTTAGCATCCCAACCAACTTTCAAAAGAAAACCCAATAAATCAAGATTGAGTTCATGGGTGTTCATTTTAAAAGTGGTTGGGATGCTAAAAATAACGATCTACATTTGCTACATCACAAGCGGTTGATCACCCGTACATATAACTCCGTGAGCTTGTTCATCACAACAAGGTTGAATTGGCATTTAGAGATTTGCCTTTGATTAAGTTATCCAACGAAGTTGGCAGTCGCGTAAATTCATTCCTACTCAAACATAATAACTAACTCACTTACTAATAACTACCAAAATCATCCAAACTCGACACTTTTTTATGACATCTAGAACTAAGCTACTTAAATGGTTGTTGAGTACTTACGTAGCAACTTCTTGTTGATTACGTAAATGGACGTGACATAATTATTTACAATTTATGTCTTCATTTGGAGTTATAAGTAATTAAGTTAGCAATTAGGTTGGGTTAGCAAATAATTTACGCTACCAACTTTATAGGCTAACTTAATTAAGTTACCCAACGAAGTTGGCAGTCGTGTAAATTTGTTCCAAACCAAAGATAATAACTAACTCACTTATTAATAACTACCAAAACCATTCATACTCAACCTTAACTTATAACATATAAAACTAACCCACTTCAATTTGAATAATCATAAACATTCTCAAGAATTATTTTAACTTCATTTAACTAAATATTTAATTAAACTTAACCCAAATTTATAACTAAATTAATTTAACTTAACTAACCAAACATATACAATCAATTAACCCTAACCACAACCCTAACCCATACAAATTAAACATCCTATAATTAATTAAACTAATTATTCATAACCTTGTAAACCCTAAACATCAATATTCTAACTTTAATTTCAAGCCATAACAACATAATACTATAATAAACTATAAGCATTCATAATAAACCCTTCAAATTTACATTCAAAACATACACTATTCTAAATTTGAATATCAAACCATAACCACACTAAAATTACTTAAGTAAATTACTCAAATACAACAACATATATGAATTTTACAATTATGAATCAACAATTTCAACAACATATACTTTTACATTAACAAACAACATTATTCTAACATTAATTTCAAGCCCTAACAACATAATACAATAATAAATTATAAGCATTCATAATAAACCTTAAAAATTTACATTCAAAACATACATTATTCTAAATTTGAATTTCAAACCATAACCAAACTAAAATTACTCAAGTAAATTACTCAAATTCACTCTAAAAATTTACATTCAAAACACAATTCTAAATCCAATTTCAAACCCTAATCTTGACTAACACTAAACACTACCCTAAATTTGAATTTCTAACCATAACCACACTAAAATTACTCAAATAAATTACTCAAATACAATAATATATATGAATTTTAAAATTAAACATCAACAATTTAACATCATACACTCTTACTTTACTAACCAACAGTAATCTAACTTTAATTTCAAACTCTAACATCCTAATACTATAATAAACTCCAAACATTCATAATTCACCCTAAAAATTTACATTCAAAACACAATTCTAAATTGAATTTCAAACCCTAATTAACTTGACTAACACTAAACACTACCATAAATTTAAATTTCAAACAATAACCACTCCAAAATTACTCAACTAAATTACTCATATACAACAATATATATGAATTTTACAATTAAAAATCAACAATTTAACTACAGAAATAAATTAGGGGACTCACATTGGTGGTTGCCGGAGATGTTGGCGTTGGTGGTTGCCGGAAGTGTGCGCACGATGGTCGCCGGTGGTCATCGGTGGTCACAGTGTCGGCCGG
Organism: Portulaca oleracea; assembly: GCA_029582165.1. Lineage (NCBI taxonomy): Eukaryota > Viridiplantae > Streptophyta > Magnoliopsida > Caryophyllales > Portulacaceae > Portulaca > Portulaca oleracea. Next base: position 32,866,626 of record CM055873.1, on the reverse strand, counting down.
CGTCAATGGTGGTGGCCGGAGTGAAGGTGGTTGGGGTGGTGGCTGGGGTTGGGGTGTGAGAGGGACGAGCGAGATGGAGAGAGAAAGAGCAGCGTATCGACTGGATGGATTCTGCCTGTTGTGTCATTAACCAGGCCCGACGACCGATAGTCAGCGACCGATACCGTATGGGTCGCTGGCTTAGCGACCGATAGAAAGTCAAATGAAATTAATATTACCGTTGAAGTATTTATTGAGCCTCACGACCGATACCCAACGACCGATATGGTATCGGTCGCTGGCTTAGCGACCGATAAAGGGAGACTTGCGACCGATACCGTATTGGTCGCTAAATAGCGACCGATATGGTATCAGTCGCTGTCTATCGGTCGCCAGTGTCAATTCGAGCGACCGATACGTATCGGTCGCTTAGGTCGGTCGCCCCAGACGTTTCATGTTGTAGTGGTATGACACGACTCGTGTTGGCGTCCAGAGAGAACATAAAGTGTGCACAGGATCAACACGGACCGTGTTGATCTAACACGGATCATGTTGAGCACAGTCGTGATTGATTTTGTAATCCATTAATTTATGCCTCGTGGTTAATTGATAGCATGTTTTAGAATAATATTTGACTGAGAAATCAGTCCTGATTTCTCATCAATATTATTCAAACCAATACCTTGGATTATGCTCTATGTAATTGGTAGGTTTGACTCTCTTTTGGCTCCAAAAGATCACTATAAAAGGTGGATGAATTGCATATTCACCCACACCCTCAATCATCTTCTTCTTCCTTTCCAGAGAGCATTCAGCACATTCTTAAGGTGTTGACTGCAGCAACTCTTTGAGAGTACTTTGAGAAATCTTGTAACTTTGCTTACAAGAAGTTAGCTTTTACCCTTGAGTCTTTTTACGGTCTAGTGAATAAGTCTTAAGGGGAGCCGGGTAATCCATCGACTCCTAGCCACCCTAGTGATCCCCCATCTTCCGTGGTTTCTTTATTCCATCTCATTGTTTTTCCCAACAACTTCTGGTTTTGTTATTCATCTTCTTCGGAGAATTTTACGGGCAATTTTAGAGTGGGTTGGTGGCTATTCTTAGCTATGGTTATCCACAACCAGTGGGAGTTGATTAGTATAAATTTGCTCAGTTTTCCAGCGAGAAAATACACACAACATCATTAGATCTTCTTCTCATCTCCACCTCAAATTTTTCATCATAAAAACTCCATCTTATTTTTCCTTCTCCCTAACAAAGTGTTAGTCATTGTTCATTGTACTGATTACACAGGTTCTGTTGAGGAAATCTTCCTTCCTTTCAAATATTGTCAAATTGATTTTGAGCATTGATTCGAAGCCAAGTTCGGGGTTCAGATCTACTGCAATCGACACGCACTATCGGGTTGTCGAATCTTGGGGGACGGTGGAATCATGTTGATTCTAATGATTTGTTCTTGGACGTCGGGGATAATGTACACGTGTGCACTAATAAAAAGTTTTTCTTAACCTTTATATATCTGGCACCGAAACTATAAACATGGGGAATGAGAATATAGCTCGTATTCTAGGAGAAGGCCAAGTCAAAACAATTTTTTCGTCCGGGAAGATTATTGTTTTAGATAATGTTTTTTATGTTCTAGATGTTAGGAAAAATTTGGATAGTATGTCGTTGTTAGATCTTCAAGCTTATCATTGTGATTTTGGTAGTGATAGAGCTAATGTTACTAGACATACTAAGTATGTCGGTAAAGGTTTTCTGCTAAGTGGTTTATATCATTTGAATGTATTGTATTCTTTTAGTTATGAAATCTCAGTTTCTCATTTATCTCTTGCAAATGATGAATGTTGTGATACTTGACATGGTAGACTTGGTCATGTGAACAAGAATACGATTAAGAAAATGATGATTTTATCTTTGATTCCTAAATCTCTTGTTAGTGTGAATTGTGAATGATAAATTTCATGTGTGTGTTGAGGCTAAACAGCCAAGAAAACCTTTCAAGTCTATTGAGAAAGACACTACTTTGCTTGAGCTTATTCATTCTGATTTATGTGATAGCCAATGTGTTTTGACTAGTGGTGGCAAGTGGCAACCAATATTTCATTACCTTTATTGATGATTTTTCTAAATACTGCTATGTTTATTTGACGAGTGCTAAAAGTGACTTGTTTGATAAGTTGAAGACCTATAAAGCTGAAGTCGAAAATCAATAATTAGAAAAAAAGAACAAAATTTTTACGTTCTAATAGAGATGGTGAGTACACTCCCAATGAGATGGTTGAGTTTTGTAATGAACATGGTATCGTACATGAAAGAACTCTTGCCCATGCACCTCAGTCTAATCGAGTAACTGAACGAAAAAATAGGACTTTGCTTGATATAGTGAATGTTTTGCTTCTTAGTTCTAGTTTGCCTGATAATTGTTGAGGTGAAGCTTTGTATTATGCCTGTTTAATTCTTAACAGGGTGCCTCACAAAAATTCCAATAAAACTGCTTCTGAGTTATGTAAGAATAAAAGACCCTCTCTTGGCTGCTTGAAAGTATGGGGATGTTTGGCTAAAGTGAATATTTTAGTTATTAAGAAAAGAAAGATTGGTCCTAAAACGATTGACTATGTATTTGTTAGCTATTCTTTGCACTCACTACTTATCGTTTCTTGGTGATTGATCCCAAAGTTCCGAAAATTTCTAATAACACCATTGTTGAACCTAGGGATGTAGTCTTCTTTGAGAATATCTTTCCTATGAAAAATAAAGTGATAGTCCTTTTCGCAGTGAATCGTCTTCTGCATCTACTTTGAATGATGATTGTGTTAATGATGGTTGTGATGAGCCTAGGAGTAAAAGAAGAAGGAAGAATAAATCCTTTGGTGATGGTTTTCTTACTTTCTTACTTGAATATGATCTTAACTATTATAAAGAAGTTATGTTATCTGTTGATGCCCCTTTTTGGAAAGAAGTTGTGAATGACGAGATGGATTATATTATGCATAACAAAAGTTGGATGCTTTCTGATCTTCCACTTGGGTCTAAAGCTCTTGGGTGTAAATGGTTTTTTAGAAAGAAACTTAGACTTGATGGTTCTATTGATAAATTCAGAGCAAGAGTTGCTCAAGAATTTAAACAAGAAAAGGTTTTGATTTCTTTGATTCCTACTCGCATGTGTCTAAAATTGGAACTATAGATTGTTGATTGTTAATACAACTATTTACAAGTTGCATATTCACCAAATGGATATAAAATCTACTATTTTGAGTGGTGACTTACAAGAGGAAATTTACATGAAACAACATGAAGAGTTTGTTGTGCCTTGTCAAGAGAATAAAGTGTGTAAGTTTGTTAAATCTCTTTATGGTTTGAAATAGGTTCCTATGTAATGGCATGAGAAATTTGACAAAGTGATGTTGTCTTATGGTTTTTACATTAACAAAGGTGATAAATGTGTGTAAGTCAAATATGTTGACAATTCGACTGTCATACTTTGCCTTTATGTTGATGATATTATAATTTTTGGAAGTGATATGGATGAGATAAATGACATTAAGGAATTCTTGAAGAGTAACTTTCACATGAAGGACATTGGTCCTGTTAACATTATTTTGGGTATCAAAGTTGTTAGAGATGGTCACACTATTGCATTTACTCAATCTCATTATATTGAGAAGCTCTTGAAAATGTTTAATTATTCTGACGTGAACCCTTTATCTACAACTCCAGATCTCACTATCAGTTTGAAAACGAATGAAGGTGTCGGTGTTTCTCAATATAAATATTTGCAAATAGTTGGGTCTTTCTTGCATTTAATGAATCACACTAGACATGACATTGCCTGTGCGGTTGGTAGATTAGGTAGATATACTCATAGTCCAAATTCATCTCATTGGGAGGCCTTAGAGCGGGTTCTAAAACACTTGAAAGGGATCATGAATTTTGCAATTCATTATATTAGTTATCCTGATGTACTGGAAGGTTATAGTGATGCTAATTGGATCTCTTATTCACATTATGCTTTTACTATAGCAGGAGGAGAAATCTCATGGAAATCTGTAAGACAAACTATTATTTCTCGATCCACCATGGAGGTTGAGTTAATTGCCTTTGATGCAGCAAGCACCGAGGTGGAATGACTTAAGAGTTTGATTAATGATATTCCTTTATTATCTAAGCTTGTTCTTCCTATTTCTTTTCACTGTGATAACCAAGTAGCAATTACTCGGGTTAAGAGTAAAATTTATAATGAGAAAAGAAGGCATTTAACAGTGAGACACAAGTCAATTAGACATAAGTGGCTGGAGTTTTAGAGAGAAGGGCTCTGGCCTATCTCTAGAATTCAACAATGAGTGAGTGAGAGAAAGAGAAACAGAGAGAGAGAGAGAGAGAGAGAGAGAGAGAGAGAGAGAGAGAGCAAGAGCCCTCTTCCCCATCCCTCTCCCCACTTTTGTTCTTTCCCTTTCTTCTTTTCTTCTCCCAGCAGCCCCCTTGAGCCCCTCAATGGCCCATTTTTTGACCATCTCCATATTTAGAGATTCAGACATCCTTTCCTACGCTCTCATGTGAGGAAGGTTTGCTCCTTTGTTGGGTCAGATTGGTGTAGATCGATCTTATTTATGGCCTTCTGGAGAGTATGAGTTCTTTACCATAAAGGATTGGATTGTCATCGTTTTTCCTTCATCAGATATGAGGTTTCGAACACTATCAACCTTGGAAGCTGCGGAAATGGCGTTGATGGTTGTTGCCTTCCCGGATATGGGGAGCCTAAAGCAATCGTGTTGAAGTCGCTGGAGTTCGGTTTGAGGTCTTCTTCAACAGGAGGAGCAATCGATTTCCCAGTTGCTTTTGCTTGGCTCCTTTGCCCAAAATGTTTGGGTTTCCATCTCTTTGGTCTTCGGTCAAAGTGTGGTCTCCCAAGTTTTCTCTTCTAGGCTTTTGCTTTTTAGTTTGTCTCTTTTTTAGTGTTTTGTTGTTCTTTAGTTTTTGTTGTTTAGTTGTTGTCCCTTCTAGTTAGTTACCTGATCCTGGAGAGGAGGTTTCTAACCACAGGTTGGCCCCCTTATCATTTACCCTGCAAAAGGGGGACCTTCCCATTTACCCGAATTCAAAAAAAAAAAGAAAAAGTCAATTAGACATGCTCTTACTCATGGTGTTATTTCTGTCGACTTTGTCAAGTCAGAAAACAATATTGCGGACCCACTCATAAAACGCCTGATGTGTGAGAAGGTTGTTGAAATCCTTGAGTGGAATGGGACTAAAACTCATAAATTAAGTCGACACAATGGAAACCCATCTCCGGAGGTATGACGGTCCCATGAATGGAGTTCAACGGGTATAAACGAAGCTACAAGAGGTTGAATTGGGAGAGCATAATTCTTTATTTTCTTGCAGGGTGCTTCGGGTCTTATTCCTATGGTGATGGTGCTCGTTATGTGACGAGTAAGGGTCAGGTTAAATTCATCTTAATGAATACGAAGGCATGTATATTGCAAGGTGGTTTAGTCATATACAACTAATTGAGGATTCACCCTAGTTTGGTGGTGCGGTCACCACTATGGAAAATGGGCTACTTCCTAATGACACTCATGAGACAAGATTCCTACGCATGACTGGAACGCACACCATAGATAGAGCCATGATGACATCCCGTACCATGTGTGTTTTGATTAGATATCCATCAAAAGAGACTTAGATCAAGGTATCATACCACTCTATCACTTTGGATTGAAGATCAATCTCACTAAGTGTTGAGTTCAAACCCGGAAGGTACCATACACCTATTACATGGTATTTCATATTCTCATTCCTTTTTCCCTTTCTTACGAAATTTTAATTTTCAAATCAGTGGTGGATTGTTGGAAAATTGGGTGATTTTAAAATTAAAATTTCCTAATTTAATTAACCTATATTTTATTTCCTTAATTAACTTTGCCCAATGTGATTTATTATTCTCTTAAGTTGGTCGTTGGTTATTTAAAGTACCAAAATTTCTTTTACTGATTTGTTTTGTTTCCAATGTATTTGAGAAGTATTGGGATTAATACCCATTTATTAATAGTCTTGGGCGAATCTTCTTTTTGTAGGAAAGTAAGGATTGATTCCTTCTTCAATTTTGGTCGAGGGACACTTGATGGTGGAAGTTTCCCACTCCTTTTTATTTCGTTTTATTTTTTTTTTCTATTTGACGTTTTATCCCTTTTTTTTGTTTGTATTCAGTCAGAGTTACTTTCTTTTGCAAATGAACCTAGTCCTTTTATGGGTAGAGGATTTCATCATGAATTCCTGAACTTTCCAGTTTACTTATACTTCTTCTTTGGAGAATTTTGTGGGCAGTTTTAGAGTGGGGAGGTGGTTATTTTTAGCTATGGTTATCAAACAACCAGTGAGAGTTGATGAGCATAAATTTTCTCAGTTTTCTAGTGAGAAAATACACACAACTTCATCAAATCTTCTTCTCATCTTCGCCTCAAACTTTTCATCAGAAAATTCCATCTTATTTTGTCCTAATCTCCTTAATAAAGTGTTAGTCAGTGTTCATTATACTGATTACACTAGTTCTATTGATTAAATATTCCTTCCTTTCAAATACTGTCAAATGAATTTTGAGCATTAAGACGAAGTTGGGTTTCGTGTTCGGATCGACTGCAATCGACACGGACTATCGGGTTGTCGAATCTTGGGGGACGGTGACGTCATATTCAATCTTACTATTGTAGTCTTTAAAGCCGAGAGCGCTTGCATGCTTCAACCCAGGCTTTTCTTGAACTTGACTCTTTACTCTGAGTTTTTGTTGTCTCAGATTATTGTTGTTTTTTTCTGTTTAATATACTCCTGTGTTGTTAGAGTTACTGTGTCCAACATTACAAACATGTCGAACCATACAAATTTCACAACCATATTCATACACAACAACAACAACAACAACCTCCTAGAAACAACACGTTTGAATGTGGTGTGGAGAACCCAAATGTAGGCAGCGTTACCCCCTTGAACAAAATTCATGAAAAGGGTGATTTAGAAACCAAAGATTACAACAACAACAACAACAATAGTGATATTACACTATTAGGGTTAGGGTTTTACAACACAAAAAGGTAGGTGGGTGGCTTGTTGGGGTGGCGACCAGATGGCGACGGCGATGCAAGGCAACAATGGCGATGTCCTCGGCAACGCAAAGAGGGGCGACTGTTGGCTAGGGAATTGGTGGACATCTGGTTTGCAAAACAACAACTGTAGGGTTTTCGACCTTCTCCTCGTGTTTGAGTGCTAATGGAGGCTTTTAGGCCAGCGAGGCGGCGACGGCCGTGTCTGGTGGTGATAGCTAGGTCGCATGTGGTGGCCTAGGTGGTGGCGAGAGGCAACAGAGAGGGCGATAGAGAAAAAGAGAGAGAGAGAGAGAGAGAGAGAGAGAGAGAGAGAGAAGGCGATTGAGAGGGATAGAGAAAGACAGCGAGTGGTGGTTCATGGTGGGGTGCGGTTGCTGGAGACGGTTATAGATGATGACAATACACGGCATGGCTGGGGCTGTAGTTACCAACAGAAGAGAGGGAGAGTTAAGGCTAGGGTTTGGCTACTAGGATTTGGGAGGAGAAAACAAAAGGTTTTATACAAAACAGAAAAATGGAAATATATTTAAAATAAATTAAATAAAAATTCGCTGACTAAAAACAGTAATTAGGAAAAATAATTAAGTTCTAGTTTTCTAAAGTAAAAAATAACCACATAAATAATTAAGAGGAAACACATAAAATCATACAAAATTTTGCACATAAAATTACTGTATTACCCCTACTCCCATGTACATAGAAAATTATTATGCTACCCTTGTTAGTCTCTCAATGGTTCTACAAGCTTAAGTGTTAGCAACAATAATCACAGATAAATTCTCAAAATTAATTAAGTTAACTTATTAATGGCATAACAGTTTACACATTTGAATTTTGTGTGGTTTTACATCATTACCCTCTTAAAAGAAGTTTCGTCCTCAAAACTTGAATCTATACTTACAACAATAACATTAGCTTCAGGCACAACACTTTTCGATACGGTCAAATAATTCAAATTACATGCTGGAAAAAAATACATTACCAAAAACATGAAGAACTAGGCACACTGATGTAATCCAACCCACCTACACTCACACTTCGATCTTAGCTTCCTAAAGTTCTAACTAAACACCTAGTAGACAATAGGAACTACTAGGTCGTAGCCCAGAGCTATGATACTATTTTGTAACACCCTAGAAATTCAATTATTAAAAAGTCAAATGTTGACTAGCGTTAACTGCGGAAGTCTCACTTTAGTTAGACATTATTGTCGTCTCCCCAAAAGAATACAAGGCAAGAATGAGAAAGAACTATTATTGATAACTGTTTACTTCAATTTAAACCAAAAGAAAACTTTCAAATAGTAACAACATAAACCAAATATTAACAAATATAAAGTCTAACACATTTAACTAAACTTTAATCTCGGAACTTCCAACTTCAATGTTCTTAATTCTAGAACATGTTTCCATCACAGAATGTAGTCTTCACCTCCAACTGACAAAACAAATTAAAATTCATTTCAATTCATATAGGGGGAGAAGTGAATAAGTTAGATTCTTTTGCAAACCATTTACTCCCAACCCAGAAAGACCAAAGTTCATAAATGACATGATTCAGAAAACAGCAGAACATCATTTCAACTCAGAAATCACAGAGTTTAGAAATATCAAAATGACTTTCAACTTCAGAAGCAAACATCAAATATGAGAGTAGTCCTTTAATCATAAAGCATATCAAGATTTTATTAATATGTGGACGAGATTTGCCTATCACACAATATCAAAATCAGAACACAAAATCAAAATACGATATTAAATTCTTAGGATCAGAACATGGATTGCCATCTCAGAAACAGTATCAGACACTTGTACACACTTAACATCAGAAACTTATCAAGCCCCTTGATCTCTTGATAACTACCTTGCAGGAACAGATCCTTGTATTTGGGTCGTTACCCGCAACCCACTTAATGTTTCACTTTGATTATTAGTATCTTATGAATTATCAGTCACCAAAGTTTAAACAAAACCCAACCTAGTTTTCCACAAATGGCATAATAAAACTCGTAGTTTAAAAGACTATCCTATTTTACTGAATTCAGAAAACAATTCACAGATATATAAACATAAACAATCAAATTTCACAGAAAATCCCATGCGGGATGCATACTTCATAAAACATATTAAAACCATAAAACAGATGAAGAGCATCCCGATGGAGGTTAGGGCATAGACATCACCTGGAGGCCTTCACTTCACTTCAATTTACTTCAGCAATCACACTTAAGCTCACTAAAACGAGGCGATCTAAATCATGCCTAAAAATAGAATAATTTATATGATCAATAGCGTGCCCTCGAGGTTGGCATACACTATGTTATACTTAACCCCTACCTTGGGAACACTATAGGGTTCCCGTTATTCATGAATTTAACACATTTGAACTACACAACACATTCATGCATATAAATAAAACACATTTATAACAAATGAAAAACTAGACAAATTACTATACTCGTATTGCAAAAGCTCACTTAGAATGTTTACTAAAAACTTTCATGTTGACACCAAGACTCAAAACATACTCTAATGCAAGGTCTTAACCACAACCAACAATCAAAGTGGTCTAGTTCTAACCTAGGTCCGGTAATTGGTCTTGAAAGAACCCTAGAGGGGGGGTGAATAAGGTTATTAATATTCTACACACTCAACGAGGATGTTCATGACAAACCTTAACTTATCGTTAAGGCTTTAAACACAGTGTAACAAAAATACTTATGTTATTGAATGCAAACAAGAAAACGTTACACTAAGATAGTTACAAACAGTCTCACTGTCTTGGAGTTGATGTCCTCAAGACAGTTATGGTGGAGCTAGTGTCTCAACTAAGTTGGCTAGTATCTCAACTAAGTTGTCATAGCAGAGATTTTAGACGAAAGATTCCACCAGCTACGTTGGTGATTAGCACTCACAGAAACTACAACACTTAGTTTCTGTTACATTGCACGCCGAGGTCCTCGGCTATCTACTAGAGGTCCTTGACTGGTTATACTCTCACCAATATCAATTGGTTACACACTCAAAAATCACGCATTGATTTCCTACATCATTTCTCTCGATTTCTTCACTTGGAATCAAATAATTGTTTCTGCTTGAGGTTATGAGGTGATTTATAGCCTTCTTGCAGATTTCCTTCCTTGTAGGTGGTCAACGACTATATCACAGTATGGTTTGATTTGCTTGATTTGTTGTCCTCTATTTCTTGACTCTAGATTCCTACCTTCTTGACAATTGGGCTCATACCGGATATGTACGCTTCCATACTTGGTGTCCTTGATCTCCTTCCTTTTGCACAACAATGGCTCTGGTTGATTTTTTCCCATATTTGAATGCGTCCAATTATAATCAGATTTGGATTCTTTTCCAGATTTGGATGTCGACATTTTTAGGTCTTTCCAAGTTCTCTTTCTCCAAATATTCTGCATATAGGAAAGAGAGGTTTGTAATATCAATCACATATTCACATATATTAAAACTTGGAAAGAATTAAGGGCGAGATACTTCCCTGAGTGAGTTTGCAATTTTAGCGCTCTCAATAAAAAATCCACAAATGAATGTCCTCTACAGGGAATGCGGTGAGGGCATCATGAAGTGTGCTATAAAGGACGTTGGTTCTGCAGGGTTGAATCTGGATAAACACAAGATACTTCCCTTTTGTTTCTGTTGTAATTTTGTAGAAATAATGTCCTCTACAGGGAATGCGGTGAATGTAGAAATAATGTCCTTGACCCTAGTACTAACAAGTCTATAACTCGAATTATACACTTCTAAAGCTCGGCTCGTATAATTTTTATGAAAGCTAACACCCTAAGGAACTTCCAGACCAAACAGTTGGTTTAAAATCCCACTACATAATTAATGATTAATTTCCTAACACGACCCATCGAAACTATCACAAACTCGATTAAACTTTATTTGGTATTCCCAACCTTAACTCTAATCAACCCGACCCTAGACTCCAAATTGAACATTTAAACATCTAACTATGGTAAAAAAATACCTCCTAAACCTCTTAACACAAGCAAGGCTAACCCTATAAATTAACTAACACAAATTTCCCAAATAATCATATTAACTCATGATTAAAACATATTCCTAAAACTAAAACTAATAACAACAAAAAAAGACCGAACCGTTGACATCAAGGGATGGGAAATGGGTTTCGGTTATCAAAGAGAGGGGACGGATCAGGTCATACGGGTTAGGGCATGGGATTTCGGTATTAGGATTTTAGGGAAGTTTAGGCTAATGGTGTTGGTTGAGTGAAAGGGGTTTTAGGCTGGGCTGAATGGAAAAAATTAAGAAATGGGAAATGGGTTTAGGTTACATATTTTTTTTAAAAAAAATTCTATTAGTAAGTTGGGTGTTAGTGTGGGTGTAATTATCCTTTCCACAGGAAGTTGGGGCTTCCAAACTTAAGAATCTAACGAGCTCTCACCTCTAGGCTTGATGTTCGAGGTTTTGGGTATTTGGGAGACAAATAGACTAAAAGAAAAAAGAAAAACCACAATTAAAAAGGGAAAAGAGCAGGGGGTATTACCGGACCTCCTAACGAGAGAAAAAGGAATGGTGAAGAGATTGGATGATTCTTAGGCAAACTATTCAACACAGGAATTAGGTGAATGAATTAGCACCAAATCCCTCTCACCAGAGTTAGAATTCGATGTCTACTCCCTAGACCCCCCTCTCTCCAAAAGAATGGTTTCTAAATAGCATATGGGCTAATTCTCCTAATTGGGCACTAATCACACGTCAATGTACATTAGCGTCCAATTAATCCATCCATAACCCTCCAGTTCGATGTTGAGAGATAATCTATCACCTCTCGGCATAAAGAGTATCGACATCTTATGGAGAGGTATGGTAGGAAGTGTTAAAATTTTCACTGAATTATCCGAACCACCCAACCTAACCTAAGCACAGATTTCATAGTTTTAGGAGTGATCGATATTCGGTTATCAAGTGTGAGGATTGCAGGGATAAACTAGCATCAATTTCCCTCTCTCAAGTGGTAAATTGATGCATACTTCCCAAAGTCCGTCATCACTCCCGTATATGACGGTCCTTGATAGTATTTGAACGCAATCCAAACTAATGGGTTCCAAAATCCCTCTCGCTAGAGTAAGGATTATGAACTAATAACTCCTACTTCGATCTCCAACTCATGTTTGGGGAAGGATTCATAACCTCTCGACACCAAAATCCTCCACATTTAGTTGAAATAGAGGAAGGGAACACTTAATTATATAATTAGTCACCCTAATCCTACTAATCAAATGCTAATCCTCCACTAGAAACCCTAATTACCCCTAACCCTAGAGGAAATAACAACACATATTCAAAACTACCACTAGTTCAACAATCGATTCAATGGTCAACATGATTTTAGCAAAACAATGGAGAATTTGCATAACAACACTAATCAAACTAATTAAAATCATAAATAAGATAATCAAACAAGTAAATATACTAGTTGAAAGCTGAAATTAAAAGGGAAGAAGAACTTACTGAAATTGATTCTTAAAGACACTCCAAAGGCAAAGGAAACAACAATTGTGAATTCAATTGCAAAGATAAAACACTAATTAAATCATACCTAAAACTCTAACCTAAAAGCTAAAAGCTAAAACTAAAGACTAAAACCTAGTAATGAATAGCTTCTGTGGAAATAACAAGTCTCTCTATTTATACAATGGAGGAAAGGGGTCAAAACTCAGTCGTTTTGGCCTCGAAAATAAGTCGACGGCAACAGGGCGTCACGGTCGTGACAGGGTTTGTAACGACCGTGAGTTATATTTTGTCTAAAACCTATAATTCTCCTCTCTAATGTGTTACGACCGTGAGAAGAGGTATCACGACCGTGAGGGCATGTGTCATAGTCATGAGGTGGTGTGTCACGACTGTGACACATCTTCTGTTATGGAGCTGCTCCTTATCTCTTCTTGTCACGAGCGTGAGGGTGGCTGTCACGGCCGAGAGACATCTCCTGTCTTGAACCAAGATTTCTTCTTTGATGTGTCACAGTTGTGAGGATCTATACTACGGCCATGACACCCTCTCTGTTCAGGGGGTCAAGGGACTCCATTTTAGCTGGTTTTGGGACGTATTGGTCACGGTCGTGACATGATGTCTCACGGCCATGAGGCTCCTTTTGGGTTCTCTTGAGTCTTGTTGTGGCCAAGGCTTAGCCTCCAACCTTCTTGGGTCGGGTTTTCTCAGGATTTGCACTAGATCTCGACCCTTCTTCAAATCGTCCTTGTTTTTGGCTCTTTTTGCACACTTTTCCTCCACATGCATATTATTGCTTAAAGTACCAACAAAGGAAGAAAAACAACATAAAAACGTTAAATTTATTCATGGAACCGAGGAAAATGCCATGGGAAAAGGATGCATTTAGGCTTAAACCGAGCCTAAACACCCCCCACACTTAGCCTTTTGCTCGTCCCGAGAAAAATAAAGCAAGGAACTAAACAAAACAAACAAGAAAGCACCTAACTCACTTTCACAGGAATCACGGATGCATTTAGCGTATGCAACAAGCCCCTTAAACTCCCCGGCAGCCCGGGTGGCCATAAAAGAAAAAGGAAAGAAAAGAAAAAGGGAGAAAAGAAAGTGAAAAACAAAACGTTTTACAAAAGGAAGGAAGAACTCAGGATCGCAGTAATGCAAAAGCTACTCAAACCACATCGTTGATCAACCAAAAGCAGTTAAAATGTACCTGCCAAGACACTAGAATCGAGTAAGGCCAATCTTTTAGATTTTCCACTTCAATCTTGCCTAACGGGTTCCTTGTGCATAGGTGCATGTGTCTCTAGTCTATTCTCGGTCAAATCAAGGCAAGACGGTCGAGTTTCGGCTATCCATGCATATTTTTATTAATTATTTATCGATATACGTCACCCTCTCCCTACATGGTGTCTCCCTTGGCTTGGTGAAGGTCGACATAGGTTACATAGGAGGAGGTGTCGCACTTTATTCACTCATTTATTATCTTTTTTGTTTTATAGTCGACATGTTTCGAGATGAAATGCAGCCCACGAGGGGTTTACTCTCCTAGCGTGGTTTTCTTCATATTTAAACGAGGTACTTAAGGGGCGAGGGTCTGCGAACCACCCACGTTAAACCACGTTGGTAAACCAACAAACAAGCATTTATATTGTATTTTCATTTTTTTCATTTTATTTTCTTTTGTTTTTATACCAGGTTTTTTAGGAATTGTACGACCCTCTGAAAATGGGTTACCCTCCCAACTTAGGTTGCTCCATATGTATACGAAGTACTTTAGGGGTGTGAGTGTCACCCACTCACACCAACCCTTGTTGGTTTCGTAGCCTTATTAAGAGCATGGAAAACATGGAAAACCAAAACAAAAACCTTCTAAAACAAGAAAATAACGAAAACGAAATAAGGGTGCTTTAAGGGTAAGGAAGCCGTTTTGGAAAGGCGAAAAGGCTATCGAATAATTCATGGTCATAGCCGAAGGAAAGGTTTGGCACACACATAATGACTATTTTTGACTAAACAACTAAGCTATCTAGGTAGCTGAATGCATAAATAGAAGCATAAGCTACTCCTAAAGAAGAAAAACAAAAACTTTTTGGGAATTTCACTAAATTTTTCTCTCTTTTTTCATAATTTTCAAAGAAAACAACAAACAAAAACTACACAAGCAAAGCAAAACAAAACGAATAAAACCTAAAGCTACCCAAGTAAGAATACTCCTCCCCCCCCCCCCCCAAAACATTAAATCTCACAATGTCCTCATTGTGAGGATAGGAGTCTAAAAAGGGTAAAAAACAAACACATAAGAACAAGCAAATACACAAAAGGTGGTGACACGAGCCCACACAGCTCCGACATCCAAATATCCAACATGTACACACAATGGGGCGCACCACCAAAAGAGAATAACAAGCATGCATGAATAAACTATACAAGCAAATAAATGAAATATTTACAAAAATAAATAAAGGTGGAACGAGATTACCAAATGGTCTTCAATAAAACCAAGAAATATGATTAGGTGAACCTCGGCTACAGCGGGAGCATCAGCCACTCCTTATTACTCAATACTCAGGCTACCAATCCCGAGGCCTATCAAAGCTCGTAGTAGTAGTCATGCATCCTCGAATGTATTTTACAATGGTCTATGTAAGAGAACAGACAAAGCAATGAGTCAGTATAAGCAAGTGCTCTCAACATTTATCAAATGCCTTAGAAAAATCACAAAAATAATGATAGAAGTGAATGAGTTTGATTTTTCTAGGAGAGTCCTTTAGGTAAGCATGATAAGGGTCAAGGACAAGATCGTACCATCTAAGGGGACCTAGGGACTCAAGGCATATGTGGTCGGGTGAGGGGGAGATCATCAATGAATGCAAGGGGATTGCATGTTCGGGAGAGGGGGATACATCGTCAACGCATTCAATGCACATAAGAGAGTTCTCAATATCCTCCTTTGTCTCATCAAAAAGAAGTTCCAACCCAAAATCATCATCTAACTCATCATTATCATCTAATGTGTGCCAAGAAGAGTAGGATTATACCCCATGATAACACTCTCAACATCACATAAATGTGTATCATCATCAATAATCACAAACTCAGTAGGTGAATAATCTACACATGAAGAAGGGATCGAGATTGCTAACGATAACGATACATCATCTTGGACATCCAAGGGGAAAGTGTACGTAGTACTCGGGTTCATAATAATCACACACATATGCATCATGAGGAACAATATCTATGTCATGAGATGGTGGCACACAAGTCAAAGACGGAGCTAAAGATTTATCATCATCATTTTTCCAATCACACAAAGGAGGATTAACATGAATATTAGGGGAAAAGGGGAAGAAGACTTGATTCTATTCAAATCACACTCATTGGAGGATGATGGTCCTAACCCATGGCCACTTTCAAAAAAATCAGGTCACATTTGACGAAATACAAAAATTATCTCATGAAGCTCTTTTTCCATTTTTTCAATTTTTGCATTAAACTCTTCATCTTCTTGTTGCACACAGTTCACATCATTTTCAAATTAAGCAACCGAAATGGAAGGCATGATAGCATGAGCAGGAAATTCAAATGGAGCACATGGGGAGGGGACATGCATGGGAATTGAAGGAGGAGAGGAAAGAGTACTCACATATGAGTTTCATAAGATGTTTCCCTTGGTTGATCAACAAATGGAGATTGAGTATGCAAATCAACACAAGGGGGTGAGGAACAAATATTGACACATAGACTTTCATAGTGAGATCTAGCATGGATGGCACATGGATTATCAAAATAATAACCCGAAGCATGTTAACTCTCCATAAATCTACGAGTACCCTCAGTCAACCAATTAAGTAAATCCCAAGCCTCATAATCATTTTCAACATTAAAACCATAATAATTTAGCATATTACGAGTTTCAGAGTTCACACACTCAATAATAACACATAACACTTCCCAATCAAAAAAATTATAACCATGAGGCAATAAGCAAGGTAGTCATTTAATATGTCACGATAATCACAAAATATCTCTTGCTCATCTTGAGGGAAGTTAAAACATGCCATTTCTTTTTTTTTTTCAGATTTTTATTTTTTTTTTCCTTTTTAGATTTTTAAAACCTAAAGGGAACGTTCAAGAAAAACTCAAAGGTCGGAAGGCGCAACTCCCCAGTGACAGCACCATTTTGTTTAGCCGCAGCATAGTGCGAGTGTAATTGTCATATCCATATGGAGTAGGGGCTTCCGAACCTAAGAATCTTATGACCTCTCACCTCTAGGCTTAATGTTAGAGGTTTTGGATGTTTAGGAGACACATAGACTAAAAGACAAAAGAAAAACCACAATTAAAAAGGGAAAAGAGCTCGGGGGTATTATCAGGCCTCCTAACAAGAGAAAGAAGATTGGTGAAGAGGTTTAGGAATGATTCATAGGCAAGCTATTCAACACGGGAACTAGGCGAATTAATTAGCATCAAATCCCTCTGGCCAAAGTTAGGATTCAATCCTTACTCCCTAGATTCCACCACTTTTCCCATAGGGATGGTTTCAAGATAATATAATTGCCTAATTCTCCTAATCGGACACTAATAACATGCCAATGTAGATTAGTGTCCAATTAATCCATCCATAACCCTCCAATTCGATGTTGAGAGACAATCTATCACCTCTCGGCATAAAGAGTATCGACATCTTATGGAGAGGTATGGTAGGAAGTGTAAAAAATTTCACTGAATCATCCGAACAACCCAACCTAACCTAAGCACAGATTTCATAGTTTTAGGAGTGATCGATATTCGGTTATCAAGTGTGAGGATTGCAGGGATAAACTAGCATCAATTTCCCTCTCTCAAGTGGTATAAATTGATGCCTACTTCCCAAAGCCCGTCATCACTCCCGTGTATGACGGTCCTTGATAGTATTCGAACGCAATCCAAACTAAACGGTTCCAAAATCCCTCTCGCCAGAGTTAGGATTAGGAACTAATTACTCCTAGCTCTATCTCCAACTCAATGTTTGGGAAGGATTCATAACCTCTCGACACCAAAACCCTTCACATTGAGTGGAAATAAAGGAAGGGAACACTTAATTACATCATTAATCACCCTAATCCTACTAATTTAAGCCTAATCCTCCATTAGAAACCCTAATTACCCCCTAACCCTAGAGGAACTAGCAACACATATTCACAACTACTAGTACTTCAACAATCAATTCAATGCTCAACATGATTCTAGCAAAACAATAGAGAATTTACATAAAGCCACTAATCAAACTAATTAAAATCATAAGATAATCAAACAAGTAAATATACTAATTGAAAGCTAAACTTAAAAGGGAAGAAGAAGAACTTACTAATATTGATTGTTAAAGACACTTCAAATGCAAAGGAAACAACAATTATGAATTCAATTGCAAAGATAAACCCTAATTCAATTGCAAAGATAAAACACTAATTAAATCCTACCTAAAACTCTAACCTAAAAGCTAAAAGCTAAAACTAAAGACAAAAACCTAGTAATGAATAGATTATGTGGAAATAACGAGTCTCTCTATTTATATAATAGAGGAAACGGGTCAAAACTCAATTGTTTTGGCCGCAAAAATAAGTCGGCGGAAACAGGGCGTCACGGCCGTGAGGTATATTTTGTCTAAAACCCAGAATTCTCCTCTTTAATGGGTCACGACCGTAAGAAGAGGTATTACGACCGTGAGGGCATGTGTCACTGTCCTGCGGTGGTGTGTCTTATGTTCTAGAGCTGCTCTCTATCTCTACTTGTCACGGTCGTGAGGATGATTGTCCGATCGTGAGACATCTCCTGTCTTGAACCCATATTTCTACTTTGATGTGTCACGGCCGTGACACTCTATCTGTTTAGAGGGTCAATGGACTCCATTTTAGTTGGTCTTGGGAGGCATTGGTTACAGCTATGACATGATCGCTCACGGCCGTGAGGCACCTGCTGGGTTCTCTTGAGTCTTGTTGTGGCTAAGGCTTGGCCTTCCACCTTCTTGGGCCGGGTTTTCTCCGAATTTGCTCTAGGATCTAAGCCCTTCTCCAAATCATCCCGGTTTTTGCCTCTTTTTGCACACTGTTCCTCCACATGATACCTGCAAAGGAAGAAAATCAACATAAAAACACTAAATTTAATCATAGAATCGATGAAATGCAAGGGAAAAGGAAGCATTTAGGGTCAAAACCGAGCCAGAACATTGAGCCACCTATTGAATCCCCTATCTCATTATGTTATAAGGTGTTGGGGCATCCTTTGTAATCTCTCGCTATTATAGTATATTTTATCTTTCCTCCCGTGGTTTTATCATGCATTTAGTTTCCAGGTAAAAAATTTATCTTCATAAAATCTATATTGTTCTTATTTATTTTATCAATACCTACATTCCTAAATTAACTACCTTCATTACTTCTAGTATAATATAATATTAGATCTGCTCAATTTCTATTTAATTCCTTAAAGCAGTTTCATATCTAAACTCGGTTCTAACATGTTTAATTCCAACTAAGAGTGGCCTTTGTTCACCATGAGTAGTTTTGTCTCACATGTGGGATATGCGGTGCCTTCTAGGTTCATGGACATTTTGAACAAGTGAAAAACTGTTTTAGAATATATGTCTTTCATGTTTATTCCGGTTCTTTTTTTTTCTTTTTTGGTATTAGAACTTTGATAGTTGATAGTTCAATTGTATGATTGTATATATTCTCCTTTTCTCGATTATGAAAGCCAACAGGCTTAAAAGATCACATAATACAGCAAAACCGCATTACAAAACAGCGAAAAACCAACTCCAAAAGATAAAGGGCAATACCAAACACTGCTATACGTAAGCAAACAATAAGGATTATCGAGTCCACGACAACCAAAAAACCTTCACATCTCAATCACGATGTTAAAAGATCAATAACTCCAGTTTGGTGGGTCATCAAGGACTTACGCGCCTATAACATTAGCAATAATCACAGCCCTTCGGTTTATCTAAGCATCAATGTCATCAAGAATGTCATCATCTAAGATGTTCACACGCTCAGTCATCCTAACATTTTGACCATCCTTTTGTCCACGAACAACCCTACAAGTTGCTTCTCTGATAAGATGCTACTTAGATTTCATCACCGTGTTCTGTTTTCTCTTACTTCTGACTTCACCCTTCGAAGCCTTAATGATGGAATTCTATATAAATCAGCAAGTAGTTTACACTTAGCCACACTATTAAAGGATCCAATCGGGTTGCTATGAGTGTGGTCACTATCAGAGTCGGCTCCCTAATCCCCATCCACCGCCCGATTGGTTTTGAAGCCACTCAAGAAAGTATCCTTATAATTCAACTTGGACAACATTAATAGGTGTAGACACCGGGATTTGCTTCGACACAATTCCGACCCGTCAAAATTCAGCAAGTCAATTGGGCCGAACACAAAAATGGGTCATTGGGCCCATGGAGTTGGCAAGATAAGCCCAACAAGTTAAAACAACCCGCGTGACTATGATAAAACCCACGGGGGTTTTAATATACAAAAAGCAGCCCAAAACCAGAGCAGGCCCAAGACGCGCCCCGGCCTAGATGATAAAACCCGTGGGGGTTTTAAGCTGTGCAAAACGCGTCGTTTCGAGTAGACCACATCAGCGATCCATGTGTGATGTTTTAAAACCCGCGGGGGTTTTAATTCCAGAAGCTGGCGCCAAAAGCAATCCATGCAAACCCTTTGATTTTAGCCAATGTGGGTTGACCCTCCTTAACTTGCCAAAACCCGTGGGGGGTTTACGATTGCATGGGATAGAGGGGAATGATTGTTGCAGTATGTTCCCTCCATTTTCCCTCCTAAAACCTCACCCCTTCACCTATAAATACCCCCTCATAATCACTCCCATTTCATAAACTATCTCCATTATTCTACCCAAACTCTCTCACAAACTAATCCCTCCATAAACACTCATATCCTTACTCTTCTAAACCTCTCCTAATCACTCTCATCATCACCACATTATCATACCAACCCCCCCATAACCATCCTCATATACATCCTTCCATCCAGGCTCTAATGCAAGGGTAAGTCAAGAGAATTGATCTACATTTTCATCTCATCCATTCCTAGTGAGGTTTGCTTTTTATTATAGTATTTAATCATGTAATTTATGCTTTAATCCATTCACTTGTACATGTTCTTGTAAAATAAAATGTCATCTTTTTATATTGCATGATCAAGAATATAATCTTGTCACATTAATTAAACTTCTCCCCGCTCTTTTTCATTTCAAGTTTGATTTTGGTAGAGTTTGTTTTCTAACAGGCGAATTCGAGAATTCTTACAATTCTCGAATTAGTAACCTTACCCCCGAACTTAGAAATCGGGTTTCGTAGACCAGAGTTATTTTGTTTTACGGTCTGTCGATTTCCTTAAATCGGCTGGCGACTCTTTAATTCTTTTATAACCCATTTAATTATTTAAAACACACGAATTGCACTAAAACAATTAAAAAAATGGTTTAATATTTTCTTCTCATCAATCCAAGGTTAAAACCGAGAGAAAACGGGCCAGAAACTCATAAAACCCCTGTGGATTTTATCAGTTTCAACCCTTTTTCTCTGGCCCAAGGAAACAGACGGTCCAGTCCAAGGACCGTCAAAACCCGCACATGCGGGTTTTGACAGCCTCTGGCGGCCCGTTTGCTTCCTCTTGGGCCAAGATCTGGTGTTTGAGCCGATTTTAAATCATTATTAAAATATTTCAGTGCAATTTCGAGTATTTAAGTAATAAAAAACGGATTTATAAATAAAGTTTCATCACCCCGAAAACGAATTTCGAAAATAAAAATATCCTTATTTAAGGATTAAGCAACCTTAGTCGGCTCCCAATCATTAAGTAGCGCATCCGAAAACTGACATCCCCTAAACGGGGACGATTTTTCGGCTCCTACATAGGGTCGTATAATTTTGCTAGAAGCATCCTCAGACCCGCCATAATCGAAAGCCTCTAGATAATCAGGCAAAAGTACTATGTCATCATTCCCAATATTCCTCAACCCATTGTTAACCACACAAGGGAAGGAGATGTGCAAACCATTCGAAATAAGAGCACCACCATTATTCTTCTTAGGGATCCACTTCTGGACATATTTTGCAGTAGTCGAAGATCTACCAGCTTGTTTTTTATTTTTTGTTGAATTTAGCCCAAGAAACAAAAAGCTTACTGTGATCGACATGGGGATCCACTTCTGGACATATTTTGCAGTAGTCGAAGATCTAGCAGCTTGCTTTTTATTTTTTGTTGAACTTAGCCCAAGAAACAAAGAGCTTCCTATGATCGACAATTCTAAGATTGATCTCATTAATGGCTTTTCTTCCATCATCCCTATTTGCAAACCGCACAAACCAAATTTTCTACCATTTTTGCCAACTTTTGCGGCAATATAAGCATCAATAACATCTTCAAACTTTCTAAACAAATTTTTGAGCCTCGAGCTACCCATATTGTTAGGCAGATTATCAATAAAAAGGGACTACAAAAGCTTATCCTTAATAGGCATTGTTTAGTCCCATTTTAGGGGCTAAATACCACTCGTTTACGCCCAAGTCTATTGCCGTTCCCTAATAAAATGGTTATTTATTACGTGTTTCGTGATTTTTAGGTATTAAGTTCGGAGAATAATAAAAGGGGGGCGAAGTTGCAAAAAAGGGGCGATAACTCGGTCATCCCGAGACCTTTGGAGCTGATTTGATGTCGTGGTGAAGACCCGGGAAGCATGGGAGACCAATCGTGCCTAAAAGAGAGGGAGTTCGGGCAAAAAGGCTATGTATGGAGGCATCCATGTTCGTAGCGTTCGCTACAACGACTGCAGCGACCGCTACGCCCCTTTACTTGGCTGGAAGATCAATTGAAGACCGTAGCGTTCCTTACGCCGGTCGTAGCGAACGCTACTAGCCCAGGCAGAAGGTTCTGCCCAAGACCGTAGCGGTCGCTACGAAGGGTGTAGCGAACGCTACGATAAAGCCCAGATTTCCCAATTTTCCAGCTGACGGTCATAGCGTTCGCTACGCCCTCCGTAGCGTTCGCTACGGATCATTGACTGGGTCGCGACGCTGGGCATAGCGGACGCCTTGGAGCTGCCGAGAGTTATAGTTTTCGCCTGTCTTGGGTCGTAGCGAATGCTACGATGCCCGCAGCGGTTGCGACGACCCTTTTTCCAGCATAATTTTAGGCCAAAACGACCGTGTTTTGGCCCTTCTTCCCCTTTTGTTTAAATAGCCCGTCTTGGGGCATGAATGGAGGATCTATTATCTAATCTAGGGAGATATCTAGGAGTAGCTAGGGCATCTAGGTTTAGACTTAGATTTTATTTTCAGTTTGTAATTAGTAGATTTTAGAGGGAGATTAGTGAGAGATTAATCTAGGGTTTTGGAGATTTGAGTTTATTATTGAAGATTTGGGGATTCAATCAATTGAGAGATTGTTGGATCATCTTTTTATTGCTTTCCATTGTTCATCTACAACATTTTGATAAGTATTCTCTTCCCTTAACTCTTTATTTAATTACTTTGCTTGTTCTTAATTTCCTTACTTGCTATTTCATTGTTCTTGTTTGTCTATGGTTGTTGATTTCTCCATCATGTCTAGAGGCTAATCTTTCTTGAGGTGAGGGGGTGATTAAGGCTTTAATGGATTTTGGCTAAGGTGTTTATTGATTAAAGTGTGTTTTAGTTGGAGGAGTCTATTTCCACCTAGTGTCTTCTCATTGGGGGTGGCGGTTCAAGGTCCGAGAGCTCTTTGAATCGTTATACACTCAATGGGAAGTCTAGAGTGGGATAGTTAAGCCCACACTTATGAGGGTAAGTGTAGGCTTAACTAGGAATCAACGCGATTTTCAACCCCGATGGTCCATGGTGGACATAGGGTAGTTAATTTGAATCTTCCTCGAGGGAGGGGATTCATCGTGGCCTTTTTCCCGCGTTGTTCCATAGATGAATCTAACTTTATGCATTTTAATCATGAAAACTTCTTGATCAAAAGTTCCGTTAAGTGTCTAAAACCCCCGAACCTTTTCCATTCCTTGACCGACCTTAGTTTTATTTCTTGCTTTGTGATCTTTCTGACCAATATCCTTACCTTAGCAATCTCAACCCGACCATTGACCTAGTTCCTTTGACCAAGGCCGCCAGCTCCCTGAGAGAGAACGACAAAACCGAGGTCTTACAAGCCGCTGGTACAGGCATCTTAGACACAAAGGAGACAACCTTGAGGGGTAAATCATTAACAACAACACCATCACTACTAAGCATATGATTTTGAACAGGGGAGTAAGACAATAACCCTTCATGAACCTCCCCCCAACTCTTTCAGCACAACAATAATTTCACAAGTTCTACTCAAGGAGGCACCACACACAACCTCTGAAGAAAAATTTTCCGGAGAAATGGACGAAACAAGACTCTCAAGTTTCGAAACTTTAAACCTATCAAGAATTCGGTTGCTTAAATCCATAATCGAAACAAAGAGAGTGACACCTAAATAGCAACAAACCCAGCACCCAACAATTAGGACCCGAGACACAACAAAAACAAAAAACCACCCCTACACACCCCTAAACCGATCCTGCACCAAGGGGAAAAGAAGAAGAAAAAGAACCGGGAGATTTGAGACCAGAAATCCCAACTACAAGAAATTTGAACGCCAGACCAGCACCGGCAAAAATGTCAAAGCTGATGAGCAGAGGAGCGACACGCATCCCAGAAACCAGAACTCTGACCACCGAGAGAGCTGCAGGACCCCCGAAACCGGAACTCCGACCACCCAGACGGCGACCAAAAGCGGTATAACGGAAAGGAGGCTATGGATCGATTTTAGAGAGGAGGCAAAAGGTCGGGACGAGAGGAGACAGAGAGACGTGCGCCTGACAACTGGAGCACCGGCTTCCCGGGAGGCCAATGAATCCCTCGGCGACCAAGGACGGCGATCGTGAATGGTGGGTATGGATTGGACAGAAGGCAAAATGTCACGACTAGAGAAGAAGCTTAGGCGTCATCTTCACTTAAGGAAAGACTTATATGACTTGTATATATTCTCCTTTTATTGATTTGTTTTGGTCAAACTATGAGATCATCTATACTCTTTTATTGGTTATCCGTATAGTGGATTCTATTTGGTCTTTACTACTTCCTCCGTCCCAAATTAATTGACACTTTGACAAAATTTTGACCATTAATTACTCACAAATCACAATGAGTTACAATATGAAATTATCGTCATTAGAAAGATACTTTACTAAAAATTATAATTGAGAAAATTTCATATTGTAGCTCATTATAATTTGTGAGTAAATAACGGTCAAAATTTAATCAAAGTGTCAATTAATTTGGGACGGAGGGAGTATTTGATATTATCTTCCAATTTGAATTTTATATAAAAATTTTGGTGTTGATGCATGGATGTATCTCTAATATTTCTTCACTATTCTCGACTCCTACACATCCCATACAGTTATTTATATCCACTTTTTCGAATTTTTACTCCTTACAAATTTTACATGATCGAGTGAATATTTTAATCACATATACGTTCATATCAATCGTAAAATTCATTAATATGATACAATGATTCTTCGCATTAACATGATGGCCTACTTATCCAATTGCAATTTAATAAACATATATGCGTAAACCTCGATGTGCTTTACAAATAATCAAATATGTTATTCGAAGAGCATGACCAAATTAAAGTTTATTTTAGATTGACTGCTTTCTGGTCAACTTTAGGAATTAATTAATTCATTTTAGTAATGTTAAATTAGATTTAAAATAAGAGATTTTGGCCTCAAATAATTCGTACAAAGAGAGTTATGACTGGGAATAATCTAAAGTGACTTTTCGGTCACTCATAGTCTGTACTTTTTCACCATTTTCTCATAGCAGTCCTGTTAGGAAATTGTCCTAAAATCACCTAGTCTCTTGATCACACAATTATCTGTTTCCTAAGTGTATTAGGATATTATTTAGGTTTCCTTATTATGTTGGGTTTTCTAATTGTATTAGATTCTAAATCTAATTGGAGCGGGAGTCAAGGTAAGTTTATAGGAAGTTTTCCCTATAAATAGTTGGTCTTGTTCGCTTTGTTTGGTGTTGCCAAGTTTGGAGCACCTCCTGTGGGAGGAGGTGTATTATGATATTTAGTAATTTCGTATTCCCAATGTTGAGAGAGGTTTTGTTGAGAGTTTCGGGTGGATCTCTTTCAGTGTTTGAGATCTTTGTAATACTCTCTTTGTTGGATCTCGGGAGGAGATCGTTCGTTGTACTGTCTACCAATAATGGATTCGTTTATGCTTGTGTCGCCCGTGGTTTTTTCCCGATTCGGGTTTCCACGTTAAAATCTTGACCCCTTTATTCTTGCATTTATTTTTCTCGATATCTAGTAGTCATCATCTTCTTTTCGCTTCCGCTGATCAATTCTGCTCTTATAATTAAAACCCTAACAAGTCCAGAATTAATTTCTGGCACCGGAAAGCTGATGTGGCGACCGGAAAGTATGTTTATTCATACTTCAAAAAGGAAATTTATGGTCGTCACATTTGCTTTCCAATGTCGAGAATTGATTCTGGACTGCTATGAAAAAATAGTGAAAAAGTACAGACTATTATTGGCCAAAATATCACTTTGGATTATTTCCAGTCACAAGCCCGTTAGTACGGATTATTTGTGGCCAAAAACCTTAAAAATAATTCATGATTTGAATGAACAATTGTATAATAATAATGAATATTTAGATTTGTGCCTTACATAGGAAAATAATAAAACCCATATTGTTGAAAGTATATACATAGATTATTACAGAAAAATTATATTTATAATTATCTAATAATTTTTAAAAAGACAGAGATTTAATTATATAAAATATTTTCTAATACTTTCAAAAATACAAAAGTTTAATTTATAATGTATACGTATATGTATTTTATAATTAGTTAATAATTATTTATTTAATTGTAGTAATAACTCACATTAACAATTAATATATACATAATGACTTTTCTTATAAAATAAAATGTAAATAACACCAATTATAGTATTTCAAAAATACTAGCATTAAAGCTGAAATTCCACCCACATATATTTTCGGATCCGAGTAAATGCGGGTTGGATATTATTTGACAATAGAAAACGCTTAGAGTCTTAACATATGACCATTTTTAAATCATTATAATTTTTATCAGTATGCAAACTAAATTAATGTGCATTATTTTTGAAAAATGAACGTAGTATTACATATAAAATTATAAATAATTGTATTGTTATTTGTAATTTTTCATACTTATCAAAATCTAAGGTAAACTAAAATGTGTTTAGTATAATATATTTTATGTGCATTATTAGTACACCAAATATATAAGAAAAATATAACATAGTTTGCGGATGAGAAATGTGGAAATGTGGAATAGAGTGAGTGGATAGGATAATGACTGAAAATCTAATTAGTCACATCATTTAAGTGTATGAATTTTTAAATTTATAGTTTATAATTTTTATTAAGCTATTTTGAGTAAGACAAATCATATCAGTGGCATTATTTATTAAATATATGAATTTTTAAATAGATATTATATAAAATAGGTAAAGAATAATTAATAATGTGAAAAAATATGAAATATGTAGCTAAAAATGTTATAGATAAGGTAAATTTATCACACGTTATAAAAGAAAAGGGCCCTAACCCTGTCCGTAGGACGGGCAACAAATCTAGTTATAATCTAATAATTCAATTTTTTACAGCAACTAATCAATAGATCAAAGCAATGGTACAACAGAAAACATATCATCGTTTATTTCCAATTTACTTAAGTTTACCCATTAGAAGGGCCATGCCATCTCAGAGCTTAAGGTAGTACTGCACAATATATCAAACGAAAGCAGAAAAATGTTGATGACAAGGAAGTTTGGCGTT
Organism: Portulaca oleracea; assembly: GCA_029582165.1. Classification (NCBI taxonomy): domain Eukaryota; kingdom Viridiplantae; phylum Streptophyta; class Magnoliopsida; order Caryophyllales; family Portulacaceae; genus Portulaca; species Portulaca oleracea. The sequence goes on along the minus strand of CM055873.1, from coordinate 32,839,098 downwards.
GAAGTTGAGCAAAATTTGTGGAGGTCCATTGGGCGTGGTAGCAGGCAATTAGCAAATCAAGCAGATGGAAGATTGCGTGGAGAAGAAAACAAGGAAGAGGTGGAAGTGAGTATACACCGTGTCCCATCCAAATTACGTCGAGTTAACTGGAGAGCCTATGAGCCCCAATTCATATCCATTGGTCCTTATTATTATGAGTCAAGGAATTTCAAGGATTCCCAGAAGTTGAAGTTGGAGTTGTTTGGTGGGCATCCCCTGAATCAACGTGATACTTTGAGGGGCCAAGTAGGAGATCTTGAGGACAAGCTTCGGCAGTGCTATGCACAAGACCCAAAGGTAAGCAAGCTAAGTAAGGATGCATTTGTAGACATTATGGTCCTTGATGGGTGTTTTGTTGTTGAGTTGTTCAGAGACCTTAACAAGAACAAGTCTTCGTCCATCCTACCACAGAGGTGGATGTTACCCACTGTAAGACGGGACCTCATAACTCTGGAGAATCAGCTCCCTATGATAGTGCTTGAGAAATTGTTCAAGATGACGAGCTGAGAACCAGAGCCATCCTTAGAAAGGCTTGCTCTCAAGTTCTTGGCTCCTTTGTGGCCCACCCCATGTGAAGATCATTCCAAGATCACGGAGACTAAACGTGAGTTTAAGCATCTGATTCATCTGTTCCATGACAGAATAAGTCTGCAAGGGAAGGTCAAGACACGAGGCGAGGAGCCACACATGTTTTGGTCGGTGTCGGAGCTGAAAGAGGCCGGGATAAAGGTAAGACATAAGAAGCAATCTAGTCATCCACTAGATTTGGATTTCAGTCGACGAAAAGTGTTGTCAATACCTCAACTGAAGATAGATGATCACACAGAAAGCCTATTCCGAAACATTGTAGCGTACGAACAGTGTGATGGGGGGTGCAAGCCAGATGTGACCACGTACTTATTCTTTCTGGATAAGCTAATCAACTCAGCAGATGATGTGGCAGTCCTCCATTATGAAGGGGTCATACAACACTCCCTGGGTAGTGACAAGGAAGTGGCTGTGCTTTTTAACAATCTCTGCAAACAAGTAGAGTCAGATGGTGATGACTCTTATCTCGCAGATGTGCTGGAAAAGATCAATGACTACCGTGCCGGAACATGGGCTAAGATGAGAACTAGCAGATTAAGACACGAGTACTTTAGTAACCCATGGGCGGCCATCGCCACAATGGCTGCTTTCCTCGTCGTCTATCTCACCCTTCTCCAGACAAGCGCCGATGTCCTAAATACTCATCACTCAAGTATAGCCTCCCAGACAGAAATAGGAAATCAGCCTATTAGCGACCCACATCCCACTGACCAACATAAAATCTGGGCACACCTTCATTCATTTCTGGTTAATCCTTTGGATGGCATCAATGTCTTTCTTAAATATTTAGCTAACTGTGTAACCCAAATAGTTAACCCACCACGTCCTTCAGCTGATGCGGATCAGATAATGCCTCGGACGAGGACAGCTGCTGCCAATCTCCAAGATGCATCTGAAAAACATAGCTGTCCACGTACATGAATGTTGAATTTGTCAATTGTTGATCCAATACAGACCCTCTGCCTTGTGGGAAGGACGGCTTCATCAACGGTGCAACCACTTCAGTACAAAGGTATTGACCGGTCACTGCAAGCTTTAATTTCCAGACAACCATTCAACAACTGCTGCATTCGGTGCGGCTACAGTTTGTCTTCAATATTCGTATTGTTTAGTGTGTTTCTATCTTCAATATTCGTACTGTTTCTTTTTCCTTGTTCCTACGTTCGTTAACTAAATGTAGTTTGTTATATCTTTTCCTTTGAGTGTTTCAAGGATGACAACTTAATATAATGTGTTGATTCAGTCAATATGTCTCCTTGCTTCATGTTGTGGTTTGTTAACTGTCAGTAGATTAAAGGACTGACTTTGTTGCAAAGTGTAAAACGGTACTAGAAAATACCTCTTATTGCAGAAGCGGATCGGCTTGCCGATATGTTTGTTCCACTGAATCACAGTCTTCACGTTTGATGTCACGTAATTGTCGATGGCTATCACGATACGGAGTCACCGGAAAAATCACACCCCAAACCTCTTACTATGTTAATAGTAATGTACAGACAGAGAGAAGAAATAAAATGAAAATGAATCTTTTCATCAATCTCAAATGTCTCACACAAAAACATATTTATAGGTTGACTTTGTGTGGAATAACCGCATATGGATAAGAATTCTCATTCTTATCCTTATGTGGATGTTTATCCACTTACAGCTCCCACTCAGCCACATAAGCTAAATAGGGAAAAAAATTCTAATCATGTACTTCTCTCCTCGTTTCATACAAGGAATGGGGCGTGCGATCGATAAGAGCAAGTAGTGTTATATCAAATCATCATCTGACCAACATAACACTGTCCTAAGAACCAACAATGCCCTAAACCATCCATAACATCACCAAATGGCATACACTGTCCCTTTATGCCAAACGATATATCATTGATTATATTTCCAGAATATAATCGCCCGGGCTGATATAGTGAATGTGGAATAGTTTTTCTTAGCTACTCATGACATTTCATTTTAGCGAGATCGCTTTCCTAGTGTGTTCCGCTGAACTGTATAATTTCATAGTTCTTGGAGTACACATTAAAGTAGCAAACATCTCACTTAGACTCCATGCCATAGTATTAAGTCAAAGGGAATTGCAAAGATGTAGACAACGAAATCTACTAGGATCACACAGTGACAAAGTAGGGAAACAATTGTCACTCCACTAGATCGACTTTTAGCACACACAGTATGAAATGTCTGTCATGGTATAACTCCCACTAAGGTAAATTCGTCACTTTTCTTTATACCATGCGGATTACAAGTCTAGTTTTACCTCAAAGACTAACTTGTGTTACCTAAGCAATGTACTCAACAAAGTTTAGTCATCCCTTATCCCGCTTAAGGCTTCAATATAAGGTTGTTTTATATTCGATTTTGAAAAATCCCATCTTAGACACACTAAGGCGGCTATTTAATTTCATTATTTATACTACCGAAGTATAAATATCACCAACGTTATACACTTAGTGTCAAAATTGGTTAAGTCTCAACTTAACTACTACTTAAGTGCTAAGGTTGATAATCTGTGTGACTAGATTATCTGAAGCCTTGAAGAGGTCCGGGTTCCTTTCTCCTCTCTGGTGACCACCGCCAAGCGAACCGCTTCGTCCAACTCGAGCCTCGAGTTGCAATTTCCGGTCACTTCGGGAGCTGGGAGGCTAGTCTCGGCCATCCGATGGATGGGCCCCGGGGCTCCTTAGGGGGGCCCGCTCACAACACCGACCCCGGAGGCCTGGGGACTGGACCGGGCCGTCTCGAGACTAGAGCTTAGAAGGTATCGGGGTGCGAGTGTTTAAAACCCCGGGATTAATAAAAACCAAGGCATAACCGTGGCCATCAGAGAGCTTGCTCGACCGAGCCACCCCCTGGCTCACCCGAGCAATGCTTCTGGCCGATCGTGAACTGGGCGTCAGGGGGCCTGCTCACCCGAGCTGTGCCTATTGCTCGCCCGAGCAACGTTTCTGTCAGGATATCATCGTGCGCACAACCACGCATCCAGAAGACCTGCTCGCCCGAGCCTTCCTCCTGCTCGCCCGAGCTGAACTTCTGCCGGAGATGCTGCGCATGCGACCTGCCGACGACTGACGACAGTGTAAGGCCCGCCGCCGAGCCGCCCTTCGCCCGAGCCGGCGTTCTGGAAGACACCTTTTTTACGCTGTTTTGGCTCAATTTTGGGTTTAGTATAAATAGCTTGTTATTATACTTCTCGTGCACTTTTGGTGATTAATGAATATGCTTATGCGTTGCTTAGGGTTTCTCCCTTCCTTCTAAAATCTTGCTTTACTTTATCCATTGATTAATGGTGGTGTTTGCAAGTCATCTCTTTATTGATCATTTGGTGGAATCATCCTTTATGATGGTCATGGTGGGATGCTAGGCCTTTGGTGGTGGAGTTTCCTTTATCCAAGGTCATATCCAAATCCTTTGGGTGATCAAGCTCTTATTCGATTGTGAATCAAGTCTCTCAAGCTAGTCCATCAATCTTTCCCATCACGCCACGCTCTATTTGGTATCAGAGCACAAGGTTATTCATCTAGCTTGAGTTTTTCATTGTTCTTGCTAGTTTGTTCTCTATTGTTGAAATATTGGTGTTCCCCAACCCTTGTGACTCCAAGTGTGTTGGAGAAATTGTTATTGTTATTGTGTTTGTTGATTTTGATGCATATTGGAGCTTTGAGGAAGAGTTGGAAAATTTGTGCACACAAGGTGTTCAATAAAATGTCCAAGTAAGAAAAACACAAAGAACCCTTATCCCAAACACAAGCCAACTACAAGAAAACCCCCAAACTCCACAAAATATCCCAAACACAATCCGTCCCATACCTTTCCCTCGATATGGATGGTCACGATGATTCCGATCGAGAGGAATCAAGCCACCGGGGTGGCCCTCAACTTCGGGTCCTCGAGAATCGACTTGCCACCCATGACGAACAATTCTCCTCCATCAATCGAACCCTTAATGCCATCATGGCACGGTTGGATAACCTCGCCCTAGAGCGTCCGGTTCCGCCTCGAGTTGAACGTCCGAGGCGTACACAAATCCCAGTCCGTCCTCCTCCAAACTTTGAGTCGAGTGACGATGCTAGAGGCCCTCCACGACACCGAATTCGCCGGAATGTGCATGAACAACCCCCTCGAGATGATTTCCAGGACATAAAAATTGACATTCCCGAATTCCACGATTCCACTGATCCGGATGACTACATCGAATGGACCCAATTGATGGATAGGATCGTCGAAACCAAGGAGTATGATGAGGAGAAGGCTTATAAGATCGCAAGTTTGAAACTCACCAAGGCCGCTTCGCTTTGGTTCGAGAATATGAAATCGCAACGAGTTCGAGAAGGGAAGGCGAGAATTTCCACTTGGACCCATCTTAAGCAAGTGATGCATCGCTGTTTTTTACCAAGCACTTACCGTCATGACAATCTGAAAAGGGCTTATGCCCTAACTCAAGGCAGACGAACCGTTGGAGAGTACATATTTGAATTCGAGCAACTTCTTATCAAAAGTGGCCTCCAGGAACCTGAAGATCAAACCATGATGCGTTTTTTAAATGGCTTGGATCCCACCATCGCTAAAAGGGTCGAGATCCAACCTTACTATTCACTGGATGAGTTGTGTATCTTGGCCTTTCGGGTTGAATGACGTCGGAAAGAAAGGACTCTCGCCAAGTCTACTTCACGCAACTATTTTCCACCGTCAAATCGACCTCCTTTTCAATCGGCCACACCCAAACCTAGTGAGACACTCAAGTTCCCTGCGACACTCGAATCGACAAAGGGAAGGGACTTGTTGTGGCCTCCTACGGGACCACCGTCTTGTGGAAGGAAGGAAATGCTTCAAGTGCCATGGATATGGCCACTTCAGCCGATTGTCCAAACCGCGGACCTTGACTCTCAAGGAGGTTCGGGACATTGACGAAATTGCAAGGAGCCCGTGATGAGCCCGAATTTGTTGTCGAGGATGCATACACTAGTGAGGAAGGAGAGACCGCGCAAGCTTTCGCGTGACCAAGGAGACGCCTTGTCTTGAGGCGAGCTTTGCATGTTCAAGAAGTCCTCTGTGAGCCCAATGGAGACTATATTCCAAACACGATGCTTAGTCAGCAAGGTGTGCGAGCTCATCATCGACGGGGAAGTCAGACTAATGTGGCCTCTACCTATATGGTTGACAAACTGGGATTACCCCTATTGCCACATCCCCGTCCTTATTCGCTGAAATGGCTCAATGACCGCGACGGCATTAAGGTAACAAGTCGTGTCTTAGTGAATTTAACCTTTGGCACTAACTACAAGGACTCTATTGTTTGTGATGTTGTCCCCATGAGCGCGTGTCACATATTGTTGGGTCGATCGTGGCAATTTGACAAGAAAACCACTCATGACGGATCGAAGAATACTTACTCCTTTATCCACGAGGGCAAGAGGGTTAAACTCCTTCCACTATCACCACATGAAATATCACCACCTAAACCTGGGGCGGGAAGTGAGGGGCCCAAACACTTGAGTGAGACACGGGTCGAGCGAGCCCTAAGCAAGGGGAAGGCCATTTTTGCCTTGCTCCTCTTAGAGGCGAACACATGTGAGGAAGTGAAACCTAAACACCCTCTCGTTGCCCCCCTTCTTGCTGAATTTGGAGATGTATTCCCCGAAGAGCTCCCACCGGGTCTACCTCCTATCCGAGGTATTGAGCATCAGATCGACCTTATTCTGCGCCCACTTCCAAACAAGGCGTATATCGGTGCAACCCGCAAGAGAAAAGGGAGTTACAAAGACAGTTGACGAGCTTATTTCACGAGGCTATGTTCGAGAGTATGAGTCCGTGCTCGTCCCGCCTCCGGTTCAAGAAAGATGGTACTTTCAGGATGTGTGTAGATAGCCGAGCCATCAACAATATTACCATCAAGTATCGGTACCCTATACCGAGGCTTGACGACATGCTCGATGAACTACATGGCTCCTGTATTTTCTCCAAGATTGACCTACGGAGTGGCTATCATCAAATCCGTATGAAGGAAGGCGATGAGTGGAAGACAGCGTTCAAGACAAAAGGGGGATTATATGAGTGGCTTGTCATGCCATTTGGGCTTTCCAACGCCCCAAGCACATTCATGCGTCTTATGAACGAGATGTTGAGACCCTTTATTGGTAAATTCGTCGTGGTTTATTTCGATGATATTCTAGTATATTCGAGGAGTGAAGCGGAGCATATTATGCATTTGGAGCGGGTGTTCGAGGTTTCATAAGAATAACGCTTTATGGTAAACCGAGAAGTGCGACTTTGCACTCCCAAGTCACCTTTCTTGGGTATATTGTTTCCGGCACGGGTATTTCTATGGACCCTTCGAAGGTGGAGGCCATCCGTTCTTGGCCCTCTCCCTCTATTATCACGGAGGTGAAGAGCTTCCACGGTCTTGCTTCGTTCTACCGTCGGTTCATAAAGGGCTTTAGTACCCTTACCGCTCCCATTACCGAGTGCATGAAGAAGGGCGCCTTTGAGTGGACCCGAGCAGCCCAAGGAGCTTTTGAGAAGCTGAAGTCACAACTTTGTGAGGCTCCGGTACTTGCTCTCCCGGATTTCACACAAGCCTTCGAAGTTGATTGCGATGCTAGTGGTGTAGGCATTGGGGCCGTGTTGATGCAAAACCAACGTCCTATCGCTTATTTCAGTGAGAAACTCAGTGGTTCAAGGAGGAACTATTCCACGTATGATAAGGAGTTTTATGCTCTCATTCGGGCTCTAGATCATTGGTCACACTATTTGAGGCCGAGCCGCTTTGTCCTTCATTCGCACTACGAGGCGCTCAAATATTTGAATGGACAACACAAGCTTAACTCCCGGCATGCTAATTGGGTTGAGTTCCTTCAAGGATTTAATTTTGTAGCGAAACACAAGAAGGGGAGTATAAATGTGGTCGCCGATGCGCTTTCGAGGAGACACTCTCTTCTTTCCGTAGTTGAGGCGAGGTACTGGGTTCCAAAGACTTAAAGGAGTTTTATAAGGAGGATGATGACTTTAAATCACACCTCGGTGGTGGTGATGGACCGTATTTGCTACAAGACGGATTTCTCTTCAAGGGCAACAAATTGTGCGTTCCAAAATGTCCGTTGAGAAAGCTCCTAGTGCGGGAGGTTCATGGAGTTGGACTCGCCGGTCATTTCGGTATCAATAAGACCATCGACATGTTAAAGGAGCACTTTTATTGGCCGAAGATGGGAGGCGATGTGCAGGACGTGATATCAAAGTGTATTATTTGCCACCATGCCAAAAGCCAGTTCCACCAAGGGCTTTATACACCCCTTCCGGTTCCGAATGGTCCGTGGGAGGATTTGAGTATGGACTTCATTGTAGCTCTTCCCCGAACCGTGCGTGGCAAAGATGCAATTCTAGTCGTCGTTGACCGCTTTTCTAAAATGGCACATTTCATTGCCTGCGAGAAAACCGATGACGCCACACATATTGCCACCCTTTTCTTCCGAGAGGTGGTGCGTTTGCATGGTGTCCCGAGGACTATTGTGTCGGATCATGATACTAAATTCATGGGTCACTTTTGGAGGTCTTTGTGGAAGCTCTTGGGAACGAAGCTTTTATTTAGCACATCGCATCATCCTCAAACAGACGGCCAAGCTGAGGTAACTAACAAGACACTCATTACATTACTTCGTGGTCTTGTGAGTCGGAGTCTACGAGATTGGGATGCCAAGTTATGTCACGCCGAGTTTGCCTATAATCGGTCCCCCTCTCTTGCTACGGGTCATTCGCCCTTTCAGACTTGCTATGGTATCAACCCCATAACTCCTATCGAGCTCCTTCCTCTTCCTCTAGAGTCGAGGGTTAGCTTTGAAGCAAGTCAGAAGGCCGCTGAGATCCAGAAGCTTCACCGGCAAATTCGGGAAAAAATCGAGCGCACCAATGAACTTTATAAGGCCCGAGCCAACAAGCATCCCCGTGATATAACGTTCAAACCCGGAGACTTGGTTTGGCTACATCTAAGGAAGGAACGGTTTCCATCCCGGAGGAGTAATAAGCTAAAGCCACGAAGCGAGGGACCGTTCAAAGTTTTGGCCAAGATAAATGACAACGCCTACAAGCTTGATCTTCCGGGAGACATCGGTGTTTCATCAACCTTCAACATCGGAGACCTCTCACCCTACATTGAGGATGTTGAACCCGACGTGGATTTGAGGGCAAATCCTCTTCAAGAAGGGGAGGATGAAGAGGTCCGGGTTCCTTTCTCCTCTCTGGTGACCACCGCCGAACCGCTTCGGCCCAACTCGAGCCTCGAGTTGCAATTTCCGGCCACGGGAGCGGGAGGCTAGTCTCGGCCATCCGATGGATGGGCCCCGGCTCCTTAGGGGCCGCCACAACACCGACCCGAGGCCCGAGGATCGACCGGGCCGCCTCGAGACTAGAGCATAGAAGGTATCGGCGCGAGTGTTTAAAACCCGGGATTAATAAAAACGTGGTACAACCGCCATCGAGAGCTTGCTCGAGCCACCGCTCACCCGAGCAATGCTTCGCCGATCGTGAATCGGGCGTCGGGGCACTCGCCCGAAGCCGCTTATTGCTCGCCGAGCAACGTTCTGTCGAGATATCATCGCGCGCGACAACCACGCATCCGTAAGACCCGCCGCCGAGCCTTCCTCCCGCCGCCCGAAACTACTGAGATGGAGATGATGCGACCTGCCGACGATCGACGAGGCGTAAGGCCCGCCGCCGAGCCGCCCTTCGCCGCCCGAGCCGGCGTTCTGGAAGACACCTTTTTTACGCTGTTTTGGCTCAATTTTGGGTTTAGTATAAATAGCTTGTTATTATACTTCCGTGCACTTTTTGATTAATGAATATGCTTATGCGTTGCTTAGGGTTTCTCCCTTCCTTCTAAAATCTTGCTTTACTTTATCCATTGATTAATGGTGGTGTTTGCAAGTCATCTCTTTATTGATCATTTGGTGGAATCATCCTTTATGATGGTCATGGTGGGATGCTAGGCCTTTGGTGGTGGAGTTTCCTTTATCCAAGGTCATATCCAAATCCTTTGGGTGATCAAGCTCTTATTCGATTGTGAATCAAGTCTCTCAAGCTAGTCCATCAATCTTTCCCATCACGCCACGCTCCAAGCCTAGTGACTAACACATGTGCCTATTTAGCAACCAAAAAAAAAATAACAACACAATAAACATTTGGGTAAAGAAATAACATCAATCTTTATTACACTGAAATGTTAATTGTGAATCATATGTCCATACAAGATATCTCATACAACTAAACTCTCTTTAAGCCTAAACTCATCATGTGAGCTTTGAACACATCTCTAGGGGTAGGCTTAGTTTGAGGATCAGCTATCATCTTATTAGTAGATAGGTATCTTACAACAACTTCCTTTTGTTTTATTACGTCCCTCACAAAGTGGTAGCGCCTCTTGATATGCTTAGCTTTCCTATGAAACTTAGGATCCTTAGCATATTGAATAGCAGCAGTATTGTCGCACCACAACTCCACTGGATCATCAATTCTCGAGGTGAGATTGAGATCTTGGAGAAAGCTCCTGAGCCAAACTGCCTCCTGAGCCAAACTGCCTCCTGAGCAGCGAGGCAACAGGCAACATACTCGGCTTCCATGGTCGATAATGATATGCAGTCTTGCTTCTTACTACACCAAGATATCGCTCCCCCACCAAGAGTGAAAACATAGCCTGAGGTTGACCTCGACTCATCAAGGTCACCACCCCAGTCTACATCTGTATATCCCCTCAGCTTTAGGTCTTCACCTTGGTAACATAATACCAAATCTGTGGTTCCCCGAAGATAGCGCAATATTCTTTTGACGGCTTACCAATGATCAGATCCTGGGTTGTTTTGGTAACGACTTACCAATCCAACTGCGAAGCAAATGTCTGGCCGCGTACACAACATAGCATACATTAGGCTTCCTATGGCACTAGCATAAGGGACCTTACTCATTCTCTGCTTTTCAGAATCTGTCTTAGGGCATTGTTCAAGACTTAAGGTCAAACCCTTTTCAACTAGAGTATCAACGGGTTTAGATTGATTCATTTGAAACCGTTCTAGAACCTTCTCGATATATGCCCTTTGGCATAAACCAAGAAGTTTCTTAGAGCGATCCCTAATTATCTCAACTCCCAGGACATACCTGGCCTCACCCATGTCCTTCATCTCAAAGAGGGAGGACAATCTTTCCTTGACATCATTGATCATCTCCAAGTTGTTTCCAGCTAGTAGTATATCATCAACATACAACGTAAGGAACATAATCCCTAGTGTTGTTCTCTTGACATACACACAATGATCTTCGGAAACCATATATAAGCCAAAAGAAGTAATGGCTTCATGGAATCTGAAGTACTATGATCTGGAAGACTGTTTGGGACCGTATATGGATCGTTTGAGGCGAGAAACCTTGTCCTCATTACCTTTTGACACAAAGCCAACAGGTTGTTCCATATAAATCTCCTCCTCAAGATTACCATTGAGGAAAGCAGTCTTTACGTCCATTTGGTACAACTCTAGGTCCAAATGGGCAACCAGGGCTAGAAGCAGGTGAATAGAAGTCATTCTCACCATAGGAGAAAAAGTTTCTTCATAGTCTACACCCTCAACTTGTGTAAACCCTTTCGCCACTAAACGAGCTTTGAACTTATCAATTGACCCATCTGCTCGACGTTTAACTTTGAAAACCCACTTGTTTCCAACATCCTTGCGTCGAGGAGAAATATCAACTAGTTCCCAAACTTCATTCTTTGCCATTGAGTCCAACTCATCTCTCATGGCATCCATCCATTCCTTATGGTTTGGTGAATCTACAGCCTCTGCATAAGAGGTTGGTTCTTCTATTTCCAAAGGCATGCAAAAGAACATTTCCCCTTCGATTTGGAAAAATCGTCGGAGAACTCTTCCTCGCTCACTCCTTCGGAAAACTTTAGGACTTGATTCTCTAGTTTGATGCGATTCAGAATCCCTCCCCCTTTTCCTATGAGGTGTGGGGTTCTGATCACCTGGAGAATTACTCCCACTTTCCCGATGGATTGTGGTTTCCTGATCAGAAGCTGGAGATCGAGAACGATCTTCATTTTCATTTTCAGGAGGTGGAGATTGAGGACGTTCCTCACTCTCTGGCTGATTCTCCTAAGTAGGGTATGGTGGACCACTCGCACTCAGGTTTGTAGGTCCACTCCCCCTATCTTCATCATTAGGTAGAGAACTACCATCCTCGGTGTCATGGCGGGTAGTCAAATCCTCCCCCTCACCGAGAGATGGTTGTTGCAACTCATACAACTCCATGTCCTTTTTAATTTAACCAATACTTGGGAACTCATCCTCAAGAAATTCGACATTTCGGGACTCAAATTCCGACATGCCACCATTTGGATGGTCTCCGTACATGACATATCCTTTTGAACTGTTTGGGTACCTAATAAATATCATTTTAGTAGCTCTCGGACCAAGTTTTCCATGTTTATGGGATGAGTTGTGCACATAGCCAGCTGAACCCCATGGACGTAAATGGTCTACAACGGGCTTTCTACCATTCCATAACTCATATGGAGTAGTGGAAATACTCTTACTAGGCACTCAGTTTAGGATGTATGTTGCCGTAAGCAAAGCATCCGCCCAAAAGCTAATTGGAAGACTAGCCTGAGCCATCATTGACCTGACCATATCAAGTAATGTTCGATTCCTCCTCTCTACAACACCATTCTGTTGCGGAGTTCGAGGAATCGTGGGTTGCCTACGTATGCCCTTTTCCTCACAAAAACCTTTAAACATATCAGAAAGGTATTCACGACCACGATCAGTACGAAGGGACTTAACTCATCGATCTAATTTGGTCTCAACTTCCGCCACAAAACGCTTAAACACATCTAACGCTTCATAACGGTGTGACAAGAGGTACACGTACCCATATCGTGAATAATCATCAATTAATGTTAGGAAATACCAAGCACCATGTCGTGCTTTAATGGTCATAGGTCCACATATGTCGGAGTGAATAAGTTCTAAGGGACAAGACGCCCTAGAAGCCTTGCCAAAAGGCTTCTTGGACGCCTTACCAACTAAACATGGCTCACATCTAGGCAACTTAACCTTAGTGAGCCAGTCCAAAAGACCTTCTTTAGCTAGTCTAGTCATTCTATCCTTGCCAATATGTCCTAATCTAGCATGCCATTTAACAGATTCAATAACAGGATCAACAAATGAAACAAAAGCAGAATTACTATTGCAAATGTCCAAATCCAACATAGGAAAATCATTTACAAACGATGCGGTGCCAAACAGTTTACCGTCAAACATAATGTCTAAGCCATCACATCTAGAAACAAACTGAAACCCTACTTTAACTAAAGAAACAAATGAAACAAGAGAACAATGCACCCCAAGTGCGTAGAGTGTGTCCAAGAGTAATAACATATTTCCTCCATGTAGCCTGAGCTGATATGTTCCCACACCGAGAACATCTTCCTTAGTGTCATTTCCCAATGTCACACTTTGTAGACCCACCGGGTAAGGATGAAAGTCTACAAAACCAGCTCGGTCCAGAACTATGTGTTTGGTGGCTCCCGAGTCTACAATCCAATAAGGAAAGGAGTTAGCAAAAAATGCATGGGAACAAACAAACACATTAGAGACACTTGTAGAAAAAGGTACCTTAGAAGGCTCGGGACAATCCCTAGCATAATGGTCCTTCTTCCCACAATTATAGCACTTCACACGTGCCATGCTCATCTCTTTGTTACCTTTTGACTGGTTCAATAAAGCACATCTCACTGAGCAATCCTTTTTGAACCACTCTTGGTATACCTCCAACTTCTTCTTATACTCAGCAGAAGTAGTATCAATGTCCTTCTTGGTAACAGGATCATAAGTAGTAAGGGGGACATTTTGGTAGTGAGAAAGTCTAAACTATGCCCACGTTCATTCGGATGGTACTTAACCCTCTGATGCCAAATGTCATAGTTGGACCCATCCAACTTTTCAGTTACAGATGCAGATGAAGAATTTATCACAGGGATCTTAGAAGTTTCCATATCTACAAGTTTTTTTTTAAATAAAAAAAAAATTTAGGACATTTAGGCACATTGTTTTCAGAATTAAAATTCCAAATATAACATTATTCATATCATATGATCGAAAATTTCGCTCGGCTCATAATCATCACATATAACAATGAACTAGAAATTCATAGAAAATTAATTCAATAAAGTTATTCATATAAACAAATTCATATGAATCACGAAAAATTAAACATATTAAAAAACCAAAATTATCACATAGACAAAAAAATTTTCTACTTTATACACAACCAATAAGTTATAAAGTATATCTCAAAAACTAATTTTGAATACGACATCATGAATATTCATTCAATATAAATTCTAAACCCCAAAAATTTTAGAACATCGTAATAATTCGTATAACATAATAAAACTAATTAAATTACGAGTTATATGAATTCTATAATATAAAACACATCTATATTATTGCATATGGAAACAAAACATGTAAAAATAAATTTACATAACCAATATGCAATAATAAATTATATGACATAAACAAATTCATAATAACGAGAAAATACACAATCTTAAAATATAATCACATAGATTATAAACAATCACACAAAGGAATAAACAAGAATAATCACATAGATTATGTCTATTCTTAGTTAACACACAATTAAAATAATCACATAGATTATACAACCAACCAAAAACATGAAACGAAAAATATATTTCACTTAGAAATAAACAAAAATAATCACATAGATTAACACATAAGCATTAAAAAGGAAATGTATATATATAATCACACAGATTAAATAAGGAATAAAAACAGAAAATTATATCTCACTCAGAAATAAACAATATATATACATTCCTAATTAACACATAATTAATATAAATATGTATTAGTAACAATATATAATATACATATATATATATAGTAAACATAATACTATCCCAAAAAGAATATATGAATATAAACAAATTATATTCATTATAAACTATTAACACAAAGTTAATATGGAAAGAAAAAATAAATAAATAAATAAAGGAAAGGGAACGGAGTATGGAAACAAAACAAGAAGAGTATGAATATTTCCAATATGGCAGCAAATAACACAAAAACGTCTCCTTTTATTCACTCTCATTTCTTACTCCTCAATCCTCATACTTGCTTTTCTTTCTGCTCTCTCTATCTCGACCTCTCCCCTCACCCAGAAAAACCTCTACTCTTTCTCTTTTCTTCCTTCGGCCGCGCAGAAACAGCCATAGAAACCGACCACAAAGCTCGGTTCTGTCACTTATTTGCCGCCCCTTTTGGTCCTTTTTTTTTTTTGGCTTTGGTGGCCCAAGGCCGCCGCCGGAAAAACCCAAAAAATCGACACCCAAATGATGTAACCGCCTCCCCCAAATCTCCCATGGTCTCGGTCTCATTTTCCGGCATGAAACATGAGAAACCAAAACCACGATCGCGTAGATCGGCGGCCGGCGAACATGATGGCGTAGGCCGTGAAGCCAACGCGCCACCTTGGCGAAGGCACATGACCTACACGCGCCTCCACGCACCGTCGTTTTTGCTCACTTCCGGTCGGATTTTCATAGATCGGGCTATGGGTGGTTGATTGGAGGAAGAAGGACACCCCTAGGGCATCCGTCGGCGGCGCTAACATACACGTGCCACCCTTGGCGGTTCTGATGGGTAAGTTTCAAAATTCCACTTAAAAATCTTGAACTACTTGGTTTTTCTAAAAGAACCGATAAATTCACATAAAATTCATCCATTTTATTGTTCTTTGGCAGAGGAACATTGAAAGGTATGGGGAATGGGAAAGAAGAAAAAAACACAGAGTTTTCCTTTGGGTTGGAGTTTCGAATTAAACACAGTTTATGGTTATTAATGTTGGTCGATCATGCAATTCAAATATGAAGAATCACACACAAAAAACAAACACACAGTTTTTAGACATGTTGGGAACAAATCCGGCAAGTTTGGCTCTGATACCACTGTAAAACGGTATTAGAAAATACCTCTTATTGCGGAAGCGGATCGGCTTGCCGATATGTTGTTCCACTGAATCACAGTCTTCACGTTTGATGTCGCGTAATTGCCGATGGCTACCACGATACAGAGTCACCAGAAAAATCACACCCCAAACCTCTTACTATGTTAATAGTAATGTACAGACAGAGAGAAGAAATAAAATGAAAATGAATCTTTTCATCAATCTCAAATGTCTCACACAAAAACATATTTATAGGTTGACTTTGTGTGGAAGAACCGCATATGGATAAGAATTCTCATTCTTATCATTATATGGATGTTTATCCACTTACACAAAGGATCGCTTTGTTGTTTGTTGTGCCCACAAAGTTTAGGACTATTCTTTGGTAGCTACTAGAGTTGCCGGAAAATTGCAACAATGCAAATCCGAGTCTTGTGGTGGTAGACAATGACCAAAGAAACAGAGAGGGATTTTGGGAGATTGTAGTGCAATTTTATGTCACACTAACTGTATAAAAGATCCAACTCATTAGCAGTGGAGTGAAGCTATTGCACTGCAATTTTTGGGGAAAAAAATTTGTTTTTAGAAAAACGTTATGATTAATATATACTCCCTCCGTTTCATATTAATTGACACTTAAACTAGTAACTTTTTTTGTTCCAAAATAATTGTCACTTTTCATTTCCCAATACTTAATTTAATTATTTTAACTTTAATAATTATGTTAACTTTTTACTTTTTCAATTAATAAAAACTATTCATACTCACATTCTCTCACTACCTACACCTTGGTAATCGAAAAAATACCTTGAAAAATAGTACTATTTAATTATGTGGGTAATTTTTGTAGTTAAACATTGGTATGTGAAAAAATTTGAAATATGTCAATTAATATGCAACGGAGGGAGTATTTAGATTAACTGTATGGAAGATCATTATTCTCTCCGTCCCAAATTTATTGACACTTTGACTAATTTTTGACCGTTAATTACTCACAAATTATAATGAGTTACAATATGAAATTACTTCCATTGTAAATTTTAGTAAATTATCTTTCTAATGATGGTAATTTTATATTGTAACTCATTGTGATTTGTAAGTAATTAACAGTCAAAATTTTATCAAAGGGTCAATTAATTTGGGACGGAGAGAGTAATTGTTAGGTAGCCGAGCGGTTTGTGTTAGTTTACTTAGTTAAATGCTATTGACGGAGTGCAAGTTTGATGCTTGATAGACGCAAATATCGAACTTTGTATTTTTATTTTTATTTTTGGCAAAATCTGGTGTTCTATTCTATTGGCAGCCGCTGCTCTTATCCTTCATTTTTCCGATACTATTTGAAATTCGAAAGTCCTATATCCCACTCACTCTCCCAGACCCACCAACTCAGCACCGGAGGCCGAAGTCCCCCATCATTTCGCCTTCGCGGGGCACTCAACCGCCAACGGCAACCACCTCCACGCCTCTGTAGAAGGAGCAATGCCCTCTGTCAATCTAAAGTGTCTGTCTTTTTGTCTCTTTTTTTTGTCTCTGACTCTTTCAACCTCTTGTAATTTTTATTGTAAGTTATATATTCTCTAAGTTCTAATAAATATTTGTTATCATTCATGACTCTTCGTAATTCATTCTCAATTCTAAGGGCATTCTAGTACTACTCCATTTTTTATTTTTTTATTTTTCACTTGAGAGCTTGGGGTAAAACTAATGTCTCACAGATATATGAGCTAGTTAATAAAAAATTTAATTAGATTCTTCCTCCGTTCTTTTTTATATGTCATTTACGATTTTCAGTGCCAAACTTTAATCAATAATTTCTAATATAAACTTTTTATAAAAAATTATAATATTATACTTCTTTAATAGTATTTTTTATTAGGAATTTAATGACATCAATTTTATATGATGAATCATTATACAAATAAAGATATTACAAAAAAACTACTCTGAGGTACCCTAACTTTTGGTGAAATGTTTTTCGGGTACCCTAACTTTTCAAAAATAATTTTGAGGTACCCTTACTTTTTGGGTTAGTAATTATTTGGTGTTTTTCCGGCCATTAATTTTATTAAGTGACCAAAATGCCCATGTTCTTCCCTTAAAGAAATACCCTTGAAGAAGAAGAATGAGGGTATTTCGGTCACTTAATAAAATTAATGGTCGGAAAAACACCAAATAATCACTAACCCAAAAAGTAAGGGTACCTCAAAATTAGTTTTGAAAAGTTAGGGTACCCGAAAAATAGTTTCCTCAAATATTGAGGTACCTCTGAGTAATTTTTTGAAGATATCAACTATCAAAATTTTTGGCACAATTTCCTAGACGACAGATAAAACAAAACGGAGGTAGTATATTAAATTGAAAATGATTTTTTATATTTTATTCAATGAATCTTATGAGTAAAGTAAGAAAATAATAATTAATATGTCATACGGATTGTAAAGTGATAAATAATATGGAATAAGAAAAATTAATTAAAAGTTATATAAAAAAACAAAAGGAGTATTCCCAATTCTCTTGTGACTAAACTAGATTCTGTTATTTTGAAAATCAATTTTGAAAATTAATGTGGAATAGGCAAATCAATTTAAAAATTATTGCAAGTGGTATGTTTATTTTGAAAATTATTTCCCAATCCGTATGACATATTAATAGACAAGTGAATTATTCCAAGTACGATGTCAACTACATTAAAAATTATTGCAAGTGGTACGCTTATTTTGAAAATTATTTCAAATGGTGGGCTTATTTTGAAAACTTTAGATTATTCCATGTTATCAAGTACTTTATAGATTATTCCAAGTGAGTCTAGTATAAGATTGATAGGTCTTAGTGAACAAGATTGAGAGAGGAGGAATGTTTTGTCACTAATATTGTAAGGGTGATGATATGAGTCTTGCCCCAAAACAATTTTTATTTGTCTTATCCTTTAAAAAAAACTATTTCTTATGATTTTTAATACCATTTGTTTTAGTAGTAAGTACTAATTTTCAATTATAATTTATAAGAAGTTTGGAATGCGTAGGTTGTGTCAATGAGTAAAAATGATACCCTAATCAAATCAACCTCTTCAATTAAGTTTATTTTAAGTATTTTTTTGAAATATAAAAAAATAATAAATAAAGAATGACTTTATACAATTTATATGTAATATTATAGTTATAGAATTCAATCATATTATTTTATTTAATTTTAATACATAATATAATTTTAATGATAGGACAGCCGGACAAGACACTTAAAAAGTGTCTGGCCCCAAGACTTATATCATTTTTAAGAGGGAAATTGGATTCTAATAATACAAACTTTTGGCCATATAAGACTTAATAATACGAACTTTCGATTTGGTTCTGAATAATATGAACTTTGACCCCCTGTAGCCCCAAGTAACACGTCACTGAGTTAAGTTGAATTTAACTCGGCGGCGGGATGACGTGGCAACCGAAAAATTTCAGCTTGACTTATTTTGTTAGTTTGACTGCCAAGTGGATGATATGTCATCATTTTATTATATATTATTTTTTTTTTTTTGAATTTTCCTCCACTCTCTCTCTTCTCCTTCTTCTCCATCATTCTCACTTCTTTTTTTTTCTCTGTCTAAAAATCCAGATTCCCCTTCAATCTTCCCCAAATCCAAATGTATACCCATTAACATTCCCCCGTTTTTTCGCAACTCCCCTTCCCCTCCCTCTTCTTCTTCTTCTTCTTCTTCTTGGTTTTGAGCCAGACAAACAAAGCCAATAGGGTTCATTGCAGTGTGAAACCAAGATTATTCAGCATAGACTTTATTTTGGACCCCAAGACTTCCAAACACAAAGACTTGACTATATCCCAAATACCCCCCCCCCCCCCACACCACCAACAATGGCGGAAGAAAAAACCCAAAATGAAACTTGTAGAAAACTGATCCCACTGGGCAGTGACTAAATCAACTTGAAATTCCTCCAAAACCACATCAAAAACATTATGGGTCAATCACTAAATCAACCAAAACTGCATTGACCCACATTTATCTCAATTGAAATCACACTCCATACAGATTCAAAAGAACAACAAATTGAAATGTCTTCCAATTAAAACCTCAAACAATTTAAGGTCATGAACAATCTCCATTTGACCAGCAACAAAAACAGGAGCAAACACCGACATATTCCACTTAGAAACCCAGAAACCTTAGCCATGGCTGCACTCTTGCTCGAACAAATTGCAACTTTCAGCCGCTCAGACTTCCCTCCGCCATTGCAAAAGCACCAAGAATCCAACCGAATTTTAATTTTCTCCTGTCGAAAATCGAAATGGGGTTGTAATTCACACTGTGTGCGATACTTACAATAAAGAAGAAGAAGAAGAAGAAGAAGAAGAAGAAGAAGAAGAAGAAGAAGAAGAAGAAGAAGAAGAAGAAGAAGAAGAGCTGGAAAAAGATTGGGAATGACGAAGAGAGGAGAGAGAAAGAAAGAAAGAGAGGAAAGAGAGATGAGAGAGAAAGAGAGAGAGGAGAGAGAAAGATGCTGATGTGGACAAAATAAAGCTGACTAGGAAATCCTCCGCCGCCACGTCATCCCGCCGCCGAGTAAGTTGAACTTAACTCGGTGGCGTGTTATTGGGGACAACAGGGGGTCAAAGTTCATATTATTCAGAACCAAATCGAAAGTTCGTATTATTAAGTCTTATATGGCCAAAAGTTCGTATTATTATAATTCAATTTCCCTTTTTAAGATTTTAATTACGGTATGAGAAGACAACTTGAAATAGGCAAAAATTGAAACCTACCTAACGGAATTTCTCTTATAAGAAAATTGAAACAAACAATTAATTTAAGTGGAGTTGACAAAAATATATTCGAAACTTTCCATCAAGTAAAGAAACAACATATTTTGAAAATTTAAAAGCTATAACAAATTTATTACAAAAATATTTTTAATATATAAAAAATTAAAATATGTTATCTAAATAATGTCTCGTATAATGCGTAAGTCAGAAGACTAGTATGCAGGGGTGGATATGTAGCCTTGGTAGGGGCGTTCACGGACACCCTTAACTAAAAAAAAATTGTGATTTTCTAATGTTATATTTGGAAGAATTTTTTTGAATTGGAGTGAATGGACACCGTAAAAAAATCCCTAAAAACATACTCCCTCCTTCCCATATTATTTGACACTTTAGACATAATTTAGAAAACCAAAAAAACTTCCACTCTATATTGAATTACCTCATTGGAATTGTAAAAATATTGAAATAAAATGGTAAATAAAAAAGGAAAAAAGTGAATAAAAAGGAAAAATGGAAGAAAAAGATGTAATTAATGAGGTTAATTTGATAAATTAGTAATTAATGTGTTATTGGAATTATAAAGTGACAGATATTATGGGGAAAAAAGTTAGTTAAAATGACAGATAATATGGGAATGAGGGAGTAAAAGGGTGTCCAATTTATCAACAACCCAAAAACACTAAAATATTACTCCGTCTGTCCTAAAATAAATTGTCCATGTTGACTAATTAGGTTAAAAAATTTAAATTTTGATCGTTAGTTTATCAAATTATAGTTGAGTTATAATAAGACTACCACTATTAGATTTGTAATGGAAAATATTTTTACCTGAATATAATATTATTAGTCTTGTTAAGATAAAATCTGAAATTAACGGTCAAAGTGTTGCATCGAAAACCATGAAAAAATAAATTGCACTAATTAATTAGGACGGAGGGAGTAGCAAATTATTTTTTTATAAACAAAAAGTGTAAGTCAATGAATTGGGTATCAGTATAAGTTTAAGATATAAATATCTAGTTAATGTGAAAATTCAATCTATTTAGTTGACATAATTTTTATGATGATGTGAAATTTTGTTAAGTTTGTGAGTATGTTATTTAATTATTATTTTTTTATTGTTATTTATTAAAATTTTTTTTTAAAAAAAAACTTTTATGTAATAACAAGTATATTGGACACCATTCGCCACGGCTAATATGTGCTAATGTTAAGATACAAAGTAGTACACGAGTACTGCCTCATTTCAAGATGTGCTAGAAAGAGACTTTGCAATGACCATACTTTCTGCAACATATTGAACTGAATAACTGATACATCTTCACCCTCTCACGTTTTCTCATATAGACAAAAGTCACAAAATGCAACACAAGCAGTAAGCACAAGCAACAGCAAGACTGTTAATAATTTTGAGGGAAGATTTGTGAAGAGGTTACATAGATACAAAGAATCACACCTCAAGGGCACATGTACAAAATATGCACATTGGAACCAAAATCACACCATATGTAATCCAACTTCTTTGGTCCTGTCTCTCTCTCTCTCTCTCCAAAAAAATTAAAGAAAAACTTCTTTGTTGTACCAATAAGGACCTTGTTTTCTAACACATGCATTGATCCAATAAGGACCTTGTCGATGTACTCTAAACAGACTCCACAACAACAATATACCTTGTCTGCATCCAGAAGGTAACCAGTTGAGCGCAATGTCGCATAGTCATCTAAACTTCCATGTTATGGCCAAAAGCAAAGCAGCACCTGTAAGGGAAAATGTTAGCATCAGAAATAAGGAACTACTAACTCTACCGAATTACTAGCCATTCATGTCATATATGAGCATCACTATAGCAAAGTATGATTGTGGCACAGTTGGTTATGATGTCATGCAAAGGGTCCGAAGAAAACCCCAAGTTGGTAAGCACACATACCTCTTTTACGCAGCCAACAGAGTGGTCACCGCGTGAAGGTGGTTTCACACTTTGGGAGCTCATTATCTGAGCCTCCATCAAGTCAAGCTTGTCCTTGATCTCCTTCAGTAATTTCAATTCTTCACCTCCTGAAATGCTTTCCTCTATTCTTGATACAGACCTCTCATCCTCCAGTTGCTTAAGTCTTCTATTCAACCGGTGAAGTTCAAAGTCAGCAACCCCATATGTTGGATGTTTAAAAAGTGTGTGTTTTCTGGGTGTCTTCCTTTCTTTTGGTGTCAGGTGTTCTCCATTGTCGAGTGGGGACATCCCTGGTCTGTCTTCATAGTCAGTTTTCTTCCCTGGATCTCTTATCTGAGCTGAAGCGTTGCTGTTATCAGATGATAGCAACGGTTTCTTTTCCCCATCATCGATTTTCTCATTGACATTACATGTATCACCATTTTGTTGTCCAGAACCTTGGGGAACTTCAAATATATCCTGAATCTTTACAGAGCATGGAGAATCCCCACACCCTTGAACTTGGGAAACATTTTTAGAATGTCTTTTGGACAACTCTGGTTTGGCAGGAGAACTCTCTGGAGATGGATGGAGAATTGGAGATTGACTTCTAGAACAATTAAGTGAGCACGAGTCGGACTTTCCATTCTCAATAAGCTTGGCTTCCGGTGCCACAATGCTGCGGTCAGAAGACTTTATATTAGCCAACCCTTTAACTCGTTCATCTAACTTCTTGATATTTTCCAAGAAGGAAGTAAAGTCTGTAGCAGATGCACTATCTCTTTGGATAGGAGAAGGCTTAGGAGAGGAGTAGGGAGATTTGTCCCCTTCAATAGAAGCTCTTCTACTCAAAGCATCAAGGAGAGGAGGAGGCAAAGAGGTGCCACGTCTGAGAGAGGTTTGAGAAGTTCTGGATAACATGTTGTCAGGATACTGCATTTCAGAGGCACCCAGATCATGATACCCCAAGCTTACAAGTCTGAACTTGTATGCCTGAACTTGGAACTCCAGGGAAGCAATTTGCATTTCCTTGTGGTAAATCACCTCCTGGAACATCTCAAGCATTTCCTGAGCATGACACATTTTTTCCTCTGCAATTCTCTTGTATTGACAGGCTTCCATTTCCATGGCCGACTTTTCACCTTGTAGCCGTACTATCATTGATAGAGCTTCATCAGCTGCAGTGGCCGATGATTCTCTCTCCACATCCAACTCATTGTACAGTTTCTGCAATAGTTCTTGCTGTGCTTGGAGAGTCTCCTTCAGGGAATCAACATCATCATTTCTACCCAAAGACATGGCTCGTTCTGTTTTCATTACTGCACAACATTGAACAGCAACAGTTTTAGTCTAGGACTACAAGTGTGAGCGTTCCATGTAAAGTTGTTTCAACAATGGTAAACCACTTTCCCTTTTGTTTCTGGGGGAGGGGGTTGAAGATACATTGCTCAACACAAAAAACTAAGGATAGAATCACAAGCAAGCTATAGAAACAACAACAACAACAACAACAACAACAACAAAGATCGCACCTGAAATATACGTGCGCTTGAGAGGTGGCATTTTACTGTAAGCTAGCATGGAAAGCCCTCAAAAGATAACCCAAACAATTTCCCAGTTCAAATGACCTTGATACCTCAAATGGTTGTACCAACCCTTAATGTAGGTATACCCCACTTGAAATTTCCCCATCAATGTTTGCATTTTCAACACCAAATAATAATTGAATCAGCTTCAAAAGAGTCTGACTTTGAGGGTGTCCCCGCAAAAATTGGACACTGTATAGCCGCCCATGTTTGATTCTGCTTAAACACGGTCTAGGAGAAGCCGGTGGGTGGAGGCAGGTTTACGTTTACCCATTCAAGCAAGGGCACCGATTCTACTGATTATTCAAAAACTGCATTAATGTGTACAATGGGTAGAAAATTCTTCCAAGAATTTTGACCACAATCAGGTGATGATTAATCAGGACAATCAGTTTGGACTTTTCTTTTACAAAATCAATATTTGAAAATCTGTCGGCTAAAAAATGACAAAACTGGCAATGCCACAATACCTACCACCACTATAGGATTTTGAATTGCAGATAAAATGTCAGAATGAATACTCATGAAAGGATCCCTCCGAGTTTATTTTTGAATGAAAGCAAACACCACAACAGCAACCACCAACCTCGAATTACACTAAAACAGCACCAAGCAAGATCAAGCGTATGTTTTACACCATCTTGACTACTAACAGAACGAACACAATTCTGAAAATGGTTTCAGTAGGTCGAAGCATTTTTTGTACGGGGGGGACTATAGAGCAAAGATATCAAAACATGAAGACAAATGTTAACATTTGGAATATATATACAACCAAACGAAGAGGACAAAACAGTACCTGTTAATGCTGCCAAAATGTATATCGATCGGAAGCTTTGAGCAATGTTGGACTGGCGAAAACCCCCTCTATGGTGAGATCATTCTGAAATCGGATTCTGATTAAACCCATTCAACGAAATCACAAAACCCCATTCGCTTCAAAGTTGAAACCCACTTTGAATTTGATCAAGAATGACAAAACTCAGCTTATGGTTTTTTGTTTTGTTCTCTTCTGGAAGGAAACAACAAAATCTTGGATAGTATGACCAGTAAAAACCCAAAAAAGAATTCCAGAGGGAATTGGCCGACAAATCCGTAGATGCCTCTCCTTATTTAATCATATTCCATGTTCTTTCCAGTTGACATGATGGAGACCCCATAGAAATGATGCAAAAATTTTATGTTTTCCAACGCTTTCCGATTGCTTTTCTACAAAGCAGACTTTTTTTTTTTTTTAAGTTCCACTCATATGCAGAGTACTCCTCATATGCATTTGGGTTGTTTTTATATTGTTTCGTGATGATTAGTCTTCTTGAGACGCTGGATCCATCATAACAAATATCACTTTAATTAACTTTTTTTACTCATTCCGTCTCAAAAAATCTGTACTAATTTTATTAATAAGGTAAAATTTTGTAATTTTTAATTGTTAATTTATCAAATTAAATTATGGGTTAATGTATAACACTACCATTATTAGATTTATTATAGAAAAAATTGATATCTACATATAAAGTTAAGGAGTTGATAAGATAAAATACAAAAAATTCATGGTCAAAATATTACATCGAAGATTGTACAAAGTTGAACATAACAAATGATTTGAGACGGAGAGAATATAATACTTATCATATAACTTCAATTGAGCATTTTTAACTGAATATTTTTTATTTCCTAGGAAATTGTGTTATAAACTTTGACATCTAATATCTTAATTTATATAATGATTTATCATACAAAATTGATGTTGTTAGATTCGTAACGAAAAATAATATTAGAAAAGTATAATATTATATTTTTTTTACAAAAATTTTATATCAAATATTATTGATTAAAAATTGACACTAAAAACCATAAATGACAGATAAAAAAGAACGGAAAGAGTATTAATTAAGAAAAATGGTAAGGTACATACAAATAATTTACTATTAATATTTTACAATTTTCCATACCATAAATACTAAACTAATTAATGTTATTTATTTTCTAAGCAATTATGGAATTAATACAAACAAATGTTACTCCCTCCTTCACTAAATTCCTTGTCATCATTGATTTTTGTAATGTTGAGACCCTATCCTTTGGGTATTAAATAAAATTTTATCTATCGTTATTTGATTTTATTTTACCTTACCATTTCAAATATATTTTACATAATTTATATTTTTAAATTTTTATTTAAATGCATAGAATTTATTTAAAAATGAAAGGCATAGTTAATGTTTTACCAACCCCAACTACGTTATTTACCTTTCTTTATCCCACCTTACTTATTTTACCTTCTTTTTTTTTTACTTTACATTCCTCCTTACTTACCATCCCAAACAAGGTTGATGAGATAGTCTGCACCGAAATCATAGAATCAAATCGATGATTGTAAGATGTATATACAATAAGAAAATAACAAAAAAATATTCTAAAATAGTTAAAATTCTAACAAATATTTACTGAAAATTAAGCAATACATTAAAATGTATTTCAGTGAATAACTTTAATACAAAATTTATATTGTTATCACAAAATTTTAAATATGATAATGTGTGAATTAATATTATCAAATTCGCGTAAAATTGTGGATAGGAGAATCGTATTGCGATTCTAACACATGATATTCATACTAAACCAGAATTGTAAGATTCTAACTACTTTAAGATTCTAATAAGAATTGAGTCGATGGAGTTGTAGATCATATAATTGTTGGATCGTAGATCTGGATCAGGATTTTTATGACTATGATCCCAAAAAGAACAGCACCTCAACATATTATTGTTTTCTATTAATATATATTCATTCAAACATGTTACTCCTTTCGTTCCGAATTAATTGACATATTTCATAATTAGTGCAAATTGTTTGGTTTATGTTTTAATTGCTTTGATTGGTGTTGTTATGCTAGGTTTTCATTATTGTGATAACATTGATTATTGACATAGTGTGTATCCATAAACACGAGTAGCTAAGTTCCTCTAGGGTTAGGGGTAATTAGGGCCCCGAACGGGGAATTAGGCATGAATTAGGGCGACTTATGAGGTAATTAAGTGTTCCTCGCTATATTTCCGCTCAATGTTGAGGATTTTGGTGTCGGGAGGTTATAAATCCTTCCCCAAACACTGAGTTGGAAATTTAGGGCGAAGTAATTGGTTCCTAATCGGGCACTGGCATAGGATTTTAGAATTGATTAGATTGGATTGCATTCAAATACTATTAAGGGCCATCATACATGGGACCGATGATGGGTTTTGGGAAGTATGCATCAATTTACCACTTGTGAGAGGGAAATTGATGCCAGTTTATCCATGCAATCCTCACACTTGATTACCAAATAATGATCATTCCTAAAACCACAAAATCTATGCTTAGTTCTTCACTAGGTTGGCCCGGTAATACCCCTGAATCCTTACTTTCCTATTTGATTAATCTATTTGTCTGAAAATCGTCACCACAATCTTGTTACCTAGAACCATTCTTGAGACTGAATACCAAATTAGAGAATTAAGGCCCCAACGCCTTGAGTTATAACGACCGTTGTCTTTAGTTCACTAAGAAAACGTTAAACAGAGATATCATAAAGGACCGGATAGAACCAACAGCATATAACCCGGACCTAGGAATCCCAATTGGGTGATCCAGTAGGAACTATTGGGGCCAAAACTAGCGCATGGTCGCCTAGCCTATGACCCTTACATGGGCCACACAATATGGCTCTTTTGGTCATAAATGGGCTTAGGAAGTAGGATAGGCTAGACGGCCTTAGTGCCTTTCTAGGCCTAATTCTTGGGTCGTTTGGTGATTCTATGTGGGCTATTACAACACCCGATACAAACTATTTTTTTCCTTTTTTTTTTTTAAAAAAAGGTGTACAACAAGCATGTAGCATACAAATGAAGGTTTAACTTAACCAAGGCTCTAAATTTATGGATCTCTAGGTTCGGGGTAAAATGAGGTACAACTTGTTCTCGCCTTAGTGCACTTCACCTATATGGAATTTATAGGTAAGGTGTGTAAGGTGTTGCTCGTCGGATTTCAAAGAAGCCTTGGATTGTAACATGGGTGAGAGGAGAGACCAAATGCTTGGCGATGTAGAGTGCATCACACAAGTAGTGGTTGCTCGCTCTCGAAACAATTCCCAAGTTAATCCCAAACCAACACTTTTGTGCTTCCCTATCAAAAGACCCGGGAGTAGCCTGGTTTGCAAGATGTTTAAAAAATAATAAAATCGTAAAATAAATCTAACTTTCTTCCTTTTACAATTTCAAAACAAATCGATTTTTCCAAATTTTATACTCTTTTTAAGTTTATTAAGTCCCAGTGGAGTCACCAATCTGTAGTACCCCGAAAAAAATCACGGTGGACTTTCCCGTGCAGTGCTACTTGGATGTGATTGGGAGCCGACTAAGGTTGCTTAATCCTCAAATAAGGATGCTTTTACTTTTAAAGAAAACCTTTTGATTCTTTAAGTATCCTAAACTTGTAAATTCACTTAGGAACAATCACTTCGGTTTAAAATGCCAAATTACATCCACCTCGAGGTTTTTACCAAGGCCACAAGTGGGATAAGGCCATTAGACTGACCCAACAGACCAGACGGCCATACTAGAGTGAGGCTAGGGCCTTTTGGGCCCATTGCCTAGAAAACAGGTTAGAAAGAGAGCAAGGTCGTTTGGCATTGCTTAGTTTCTATCCTTCTTTTCTGGTTGTTATCTCTTTAGTGCAATCCCGGGACGAATACCATTTTATCTAATCAACAAAAGAGGAAGTCTCAAAAGTGAATTATGTAAGTTAGGATAAAAAGGAGTTGTCAGTTGATTTAAGGAAATCAACGAACCAAAAAATGATGAAAACTTCGGCCTGCGAACCCGAATTCGAGCTGAAGGGTAAGGTTACGAGTCCAAGAGTTAGAAAACTATCGGACTTGCATGTTTGAAAACAGACTCTACTAGAATCTATCTTAAAATGAAAAGAGCGGGGAGAAGTTCAAAGCGTTTCACAAGTTTACATTCATAACATGCAAATGTAACGATATTTATAAAAAGTTTATGTAGAAACGCAACATTAAAGAAAGATTACATTATTACAAGAAGAATGATTGAAGAATGCAAGCAATCTAACCTCACTTGAGACAAAACATGCAAATGAGAGAGGCGGGATAAGAGAACACTGACGTCAATACGTCGGAATTCTTTCGTAACACTACCGGAGCTAGTATTGTGACTCTTTTGAGAGTATGGAAGGGTGAGCGTGAGAAAGCTCACTTTTGGGGAATTCTTGGATGTTGTTGGATGGTTTTTGCTTGGTTCGAATCGTGTGGAGGGGGGTATTTATAGGTGAAGAGGTGGTGTGTGAAAGATGGAATGATCAAACATAGTCAACCCTTTAAGCCTATATCCCCTAAGGAAGGTCGTTTGGCCTTGATTTCTGCATGGGGATGATCATGTAAACGCATGCATCATGGAATCGCTTTGACTGAGGAGTGGTGCAAATTGTTGACGTGGCAGGAAGCAAATTCGTTTGGCCTTGCTTGGCTTTTGCATCACACAGATCGCTAATTATGCAGATCAGTGATGTAGCAGATAATATTGGTCGTTTGCCCTTGCCTGGAAACTTAATATGGTCGTTTGGCCCTAGTTGGAGGTTAGTTCAAGTTCAAACCGTCAAAACTCTTTCATTCGGACTCCGATTGAGGCGATTCAAAAGGTGTATGGTCTATATTTTATCCTCATAAAAAGAAATGAGGCCAATGAGACTTGTGGGAAAAATGAGATTCAAAAGGGTGAGCACATGTATGTGGAAAGGGTGGAAAATGAAGGTTTTTGTAGTGGGTTGGTGAGGTGACTAAAAAGTGAGCAAGGTCAGACGAACTTCCTCATTTTCTAGCCCTTTTTGCTCCTCTTTTTGGGCCTTATCACTTTTGGGCCCAACTACCTGGATTTGAAGCAAGGCCAGGTGGCCTTACTTAGGGATGGCAATGGGGCGGGGAATCCCCGAACCCGTCGGGGCCTAGCCCCGCTCTAGGGAAAAATCCCCGCCCCCATTGGGGATGGGGACGGGGACTGGGATGATTTTCCAAAATCCGCTCAGGGACGGGGCGGGGATGGGGACAAAATTTTCCCCATTCCCGTCCCCATTTTCCCCGCCGGGGTGAATTCCCCGTCCCCATCCCCGAATCCCCATCCCCGAAAATGTTAAAATTACCAAATAACCTTTATTCAAATTTAATACATATATTAATGGGAAGGACAAAGTAGTAATTTTCCTATTTATTCTCACTTGTTGATGTATTATTGTTTGATTTTGATGTATCATTACTTGAGCAAGTTAAATGTGTTGTATTTTGAAAATGTTAAAACCGGGTTCGATTAAAAACCGGATCCGATTAAAATTTAGTTAAATTTAGGATAGTTTTAAAAGATCCCCGTTGGGGATGGGGAATCCGCGGGGATGGGGTAAGAATCATTCCCCGAAGCGGGGATGGGGATGAGTTTTGGGAGCGGGGATGGGGACGGGGGTATACTCCCCCATCCCCGATCCGCCCCGTTGCCATCCCTAGCCTTGCTATGTTTTTAGCTCATGTTGGGTTTTTTTGGGCCAAATCTTGCAATGAGGTATTCGCGTTGCTCCTAGTTACACTTGTGCATTTTTCCCGGTACAAATCTTGGTGTCTACAAGCAGGCATATTGTAGGCCACCTTCACTGGCACAGTGTAAAGAACATCTTTTTTTTAACCAGATGTAGGACAATCAGCTTCCAAGCGTCACTCAGGCCAAAAGGAACGCCTGAAGGTCATATCCAGGCAAGTCCAGACAACATTGATCCTCATCTTAGACTCGGCCAAAGTGGGGGCTCTCTGTAGATATTAGATTTTGTCCCAATTTAGAAATATAAATGTAATATTTCTATTTTCTCCTTTTTGGCCTCCTTAAAGCAAGTAAAAAGAAATCTGACCCGAACAAGCCAAGACCAAACATGTCTGGCCCAAACCAACGTGAACCGTAGGAGAATCCAGACTGTAATCTCTTGGTTACGGATAGCTTTTGGAACTCAGCAAACTGAGACGTAACCGCATGTTTACGCTTGACTTCTAGATACCAGACCATAACCACCCGATTACGACTAACTTCTAGAAGTACCGAAATATGTTAACTTCAGGAAGTATATCTTAACCGACTGGTTACCACATTTGTGCGCCAAACCCAAATCCTAATCGCCCGATTACCCCATTTTACAAAAGACTCCCCTTCTACCCTAACTACCTAGTTATGGTCAAAATCCAAGGTTGTAACCCAACGGGCCTTCTCCACTTAGAGCTAGCAGAAATCGACCCGACCTGGAAACCGACCCAAACCCGCCCAAAAGTTTAAGGTTAGGCCTGGAATTTCCAAAACTAAAACATAAAAAACCGGAAACCGACCCGTACCGAACTCGACCGACCGCCCGAATCGGCAGGTCTATCTCCACTATAATAGACCCCTAAATCTATATCAACATACACCCCAGAATTTCCTTGGAGTATTGACATTGAGGAAATTCTTCTAACCTTCTCCCTCCTTTTCTTTGCTTACTACTTGCTTTAAGGTTAGTATGTCATATGTTATTATTTTAATTTCATTATGTAATCATCATATTAACAATCCATAAATTGTAAATCTTTTGTTTCTTGTTCAATACGTTTCTTTTATTCTACATGCATAATAACTAAATTAATACAATAAATGAAAATTGGATTATAATAATCCCAACTTTTACAAATTGGACAACGATAATCCATACTTTCAGTTTGTATTCTAGTGGTCCAAAAAAATATTGGATCTGGGTGGGAAGCCGACGAGTTGAAAGGCGGTGACTCGGTGGTTTTCTGACATGGCACAATGGTCATGTGTTTGACCGCGTTGACTTTGGTTTTGGGTGCCACATCAAATAAAAAACATATGCCCTTTTATTTTTTATTTTTTATTTTTTCTATTTCCAATTGGATTCTAAAAGTGACCCCTCCCCTTTCTTTCTCTCTCTTCTTTTTCCCTTTCCCATTGTTTTCTCCTGTTGTAAAAAAAATTAAAAAAAAAAACCTTTCCCATTACAACACAATCATTCAACTCCATTCTCGGTCTCTCATTACTTTTTTTTATGCCACTTTCCCATTACAACACATTTGAGCTAGCTTAACTGCTTCAAGCTTGCCTTGAATTGATTCAGATCCACATTGCCGGCCATTGGCGTTCAATTCCATTGATTCAGAATTCTGATGGGCGGGAACAATTATGTTTCTTTTCTCCAAGTAGCGCTGCAGATCTTTGACGTTCTTGATGGATTCGTCTCCCTCCCCCCAATCTTTCTCTTTCTCTTTCTCTCTCTTTTCTTCTTTCAATCAACACTAAGTAGAATGCTAAACTAATTCTATTCTGACGCACCCTCAAATCCATCTCTCTCGTTTGTTTTTTTCCATCTTGATTGAATTTCAGTATATACAATTACCTAATTGGGACCATTTGTGTTCTTTTGCAGTCCTGTGGTTAACCTTGTTTATCCCCTGTAACTACATCCTCTTCTTGCTTTACTTATCTATTTTTTTTATGTAATTTGTGCTTGACTGAGTTTGTTGGATTTGGATTTGTGTCAAGTATGCATCAATCACTGAACTCATCTTGTATACCAGCTTGTTAGAAAAAAGTAATTCCACTTGGCAAATCCATGATCTTTAAGGCCCTCCACGGCTGCCATAACAATCCATGCTCTGCTTTTCACTAAACTCATCTTGTATACCAGCTTTGTTTCTAGACTTGGAAACCAACTCAAATGCAAGATATTTATAGGAAATTGGGGGGGGGGGGTTTCCTTTCTGGGTTACTGTAATTCAAGTGTGAGAGTTTTTTGAATTTTGATGATTGTAAGTGTTTGTAGTTGTTGTTGTTGTGTTGTGTTGGTGGGAGTAGCTATCAATGTAGCATGGTTTTATAGACGAAAGACAAGGGGAGAAGTGAGGGAAAATGAGAGGGTAGTGGGTTGTAAAATACTACCAGAGAAGTGTCGCTGGTTTTTGGGGCTAAACAGTATGCATGCCCAACTTTTATCGTATTACACACGCCGACGAGTAGGGGCGGCGCGGTGGTGACGCAGGTGCAGGGGAGGAGCCAGAATATTTTATTAGGGTGGGTCGAAATATGTAACTCTTATATTTAGTTTTTGAATTTAAACATTGATGAACAATAATGGATAAGTAAAAGAATTAAAAGGGAAACTTATTTATCAATGAGGCATGGAAACAAATAAATTAATCTTATTTTGAGAAAATTTTGTATATAATTGACATTATTTTTTAACAAAATATTCATAATTAAACTAAATTGCTTTATAACATTACGTACAGGAAAAGCTTTTTAAAATAGTGTGAAAATAGTAGTAATAATGAATGAATGCGAAATGTAAAATTAATCTTTATAAAGTAAAATGAAAATTAAAAATGAAAAAAAATTGGATTGATAGATCTAGTGTTGGGAGGTTTATTTAAAAAAGGCATGGTTCCCAAGATTCAAACACAGGATCGCAGGCACTTTTTAACGCAAACCATTATGCTAATGTTACCATTATACTTACTTTCTTGAACTAATTATAAATGTTCCAATTGATAGCCTGGGCCATGGTCCACCCTAGCCCCCCTAAGATCTGCCCCTGCACAGGTGGGGTGGTGCAGTGGTGCTCGCCCGAAATCAGTAGGATTTAATTAGAAGGGAAGACAGTTTTTTTTTACAGCAGGTGAAAACAATGGAAAAGGGAAAAAGAAGAGAGAGAAAGAAAGGGGAGGGGGTAACTTTTAGAATCCAAGTTGGAAACAAAAAAAAAAGGCATGTATTTTTCATATGATGTGACACAATCTCAAAGTCAACGCGGTCAAACACATGGGCATAGTGTCATGTCAGAAAACCACCGAGTCACCGCCTCTCAACTCGTCGGTGTCCCACCCAAATCCATTTTTTTTACCACCAGACTACAAACCGAAAGTAGGGGTTATCTGTCCAATTTGCAAAAGTTTGGATTATTATAATCCAATTTTTCCTATATATTTATTCTACATTTTGTTCCCATTCTCTTAACTAAGTCAGTTTCAGTAGAGACTGTTATTGTTATACAAGTGAGTCAGAGGAATTGATGGCCTCAGACTCACAACCTGACCCTCGAACCTGATCCAGGCTCGTAGGATGGAGTTCATTTATTTCAGTTTGTTAGTTTTCCTTTAAAACTGACTAGCAACTCTTTAATTTATTTAATTTGCCTGATCATGTCCTTAAATCCGTATTTATTAATTTAATTGTGTATAATTAGAATTTATAAAAATAGAATTAATTTTAATTATGTTACAGTTGGACAGAATTTGACTTCTCCTTAGCAAGAACTCAAATTCGCGACGAGTAGTTAACCAGTTAAATACTTTGGGGCCTTATTTAAGTCGTAATCGCCCGGTTAACTACTAGAAAACAGCTCATTTCATACTGAAAAATCCGTGGGAAATAGGCCAGATTCGGTGGGAAGTGGGCATTTCCCACCGTTTTCCCACTAAATGAAATGGTGGGTGAAAGTGAGGTAGGAAACCCTTATTTCCCACCGCGATAATTTCAGTGGGAAATTTCTCACTGTTTACCAACCGTATGTGTTGCTACGTACAAATCTATGGGAAGCTATCCCACCGTATCCAATGCGGTGGGAAATTTCCCACTGAATCCAATTCCGTGGGAAATTTCCCACTGAATCCAATTCCGTGGGAAATTTCCCACTGTATACGTTGGTGGGAAATTTCCCACTATATATATCCGTGGGAAATTTCCCATCGAATTC
This sequence comes from Portulaca oleracea, assembly GCA_029582165.1. Lineage (NCBI taxonomy): Eukaryota > Viridiplantae > Streptophyta > Magnoliopsida > Caryophyllales > Portulacaceae > Portulaca > Portulaca oleracea. Next base: position 32,804,355 of record CM055873.1, on the reverse strand, counting down.
ACTTGAGCAGGAATTTTCCCACTACATTCATATCGGTGGGAAATTGGTGACATCATAAAAATTATGTTTCAAACCCTAAACAATTAAATGTATTAATATATAAAAATACATACATATACACCTAGAAAAACATATGTTCACCATAAATATCAATGGTACGCACTTTAAGCAAAAAACCATCTCTAAGATACATATTCATTGATTCTTGTTTGCACAAGAAAAATCAAGTCTAAGTAAAAAAAAAAATCAAGTCTAAGCCATAAATGAAAGCAAAATAAGCCCAAGTCATAGATAGGTCATACAACACATTCTACTAGTGTCAATCACAATAGTAACAAAATACATCCAGTAAAGATGTCCATTAACCTTGCGAAAGAAACTGTTGATTGTCATTCATGTGAGCCCACATCATCTTCTCCATCATCCTCACCCTCACTAATTGAATCTAGCACCAAGTTAGGTAAAGCAATAGTAGGGTTGAGGGTCTTGAATTGAGCAAACCAATTAACTAAAGCAGTTTTCATTGCATGATTTGCTTGGGTAGATTTCTTGCATTTCTTTGACTTCACTGCCAGTTGTGATTGCATATCTTCTAAGGCTCTCTTTTGCTTTTGATTCTAAACTCATTTACCCCTTTAATAAATTCATGGGTACAACCTTAACGACTTGGAATAAGGCTGTTAGCCATCCACTTACAATGTGTGGAGATTTCCATGTCCTGTGTCATATATAAAATCAATTCCTAATTATTTACATGCAAATAAAGTACAAGGAATAATTAAAAAATCAAATTGAAACATATAGCATGGTTGATAGAAAATTATGACCAACACAATTGTGCACCAAATCATCCGAAAGCAAACCACATCTCTAATTTAACATCCAAAGTTCTTAACTAGTATTAATATAGAGAAGATGAAAGAGAAAATTACCAAGTCAAAGTCATCTCAAACTCCACTTGATCGATGATGTCTCCAGAAATTCCAAACTCCGAAATGTGTCTAACGCTCCAAAAGTCTTACATGAATCCAACAAAATATAGCTTTTAGATACTAATTTAAAATAAAAGGATGTCGGACTTGTCAAATTCATAGGTAAACTGAAATTACCAATTTTTACGTGAATTTACCAAAATTTATCAAAACTTTCTAAAATTTACCAAATATTATCAAAGTTAAAAAACAAAAAACAAAGTTAATTTGATTTTAAAACTAACAGTGGGTTTCTCAAGTGAATTTAGTACGACCAGGAGAAACAATCAAAACCCCCTCAGAGAAACCCCAATTCCCTAATTGAAATAAGATCAGAAACCTGAATCCAACAAGAACTCGGCCAGATATGTGAAATCCAACAAGAACTCAGCCCAATTTACCTTCATCTTTTCTACGCGAATGGATTATACTACCCTTTGTAGCTCATTTAAAGCCAAAAATAGAGCCCAATGTATATTTCAAGGGAATTAGGCCTCTTCTTTCCAATTCACTTTATCGTAACCAAAATGAACTAACTTTATGTGATCATATATCTACTTGACTACTTCACTGAACTTGTCTGGAACCACATATACTGACCTTACTTTTACTACATCAGTTCAACAGAAATGACCATATTTAAACTTATTTTGTTACAATGAACTTATTTCAATTTATTTTCTACTAATTGAACCAATCTTAATTTATTAATCTGGAACCATGACTTCAGGTGCAGCAATGGCATTTTGAACCGTGTGAGATCGGTTCGCTTTTTGTTTCGCCTACGGTTCCCGGTTTGCTACAAGTCACCCTCTCCTTTCCTCGAAACTAACCCGGTTTCAACATCCATTTCATGGTGGATACGGGTCCTTTGAGGGCCATTATGGCCACTAAGAGAGCGGTGTTTCATTCTACAAAGACCCCGCGCCATAGGATGTCATCTAAGGTCTCAATAGGACCATTCCCGAGCCTTCTAAGGGGCTTCGGAACCATCGACAAGAAAAAACACATGGCGGTGAATGAATTCGAAGACGTTCAAATGGTGTGCCTTCACGCTTTTGATCATAACGCCTTCAATATAACTCCGATGGGTCTCAAATTTGGAGAGCTTACAATACACACCGAGAGCTTTCCATTGATATCTTACGGCCTAAAACAAAGTTCAGATGAAGAAGTTATATGCGTTTGAAGTCGACAGGGAAAAGCTGCCGAGAAGACTGACTCGCCCGAGCCAGATGGTGATTCGCCCGAGCCAGCTTTCTGTCGCGCCCGCTGTAACACCCCAAAACCATTAACCACAAGATTAACCTAAACCATCAATTAAACTTGTGATTAGTGCAGCGGAACACCAGGGTTGAGGTATTACCGCCGTCCCCACTCGGGACAAGGCAAACACAAACACCAAACACCAAACAAGAACACAAAAGCCACAACCAAACTTTGAACAAACACTTCATACTAAAACCCACCAAAACATAAATAATTCAACTTATACAACCATTAGGGAAAAACTACATCCCAAATTTCATAACTAAGGGGTCTTTTAATCATAAGGAAAGCACCGGAATCGGTCAAACTTCCATTCGAGACTACCTTGCTTGGGTACACGCCTACTTCTGCTTATCCTTGCCTTTAACCTGGGAGCTCGGACCGCCTAAAACAAAACATTAAAACATACGCAAAAATGAGTGGGGAAACACTCAGTACGTAAACCTCCAACACGTCAAACCGTTCGAAAACGGTTTTAATGTCGGCATTTGAATTCATTTTGAAAACGGGAAAGGGAAAAAAACCATGAATGAACTGGATTGTTGCATAGACAAATATGTATATGTATAAATAAAAAGATAAACTTGTAGTAATTGAAAAGAGTGGTATCCCTTACGATCGATGCAAAGCACCTCACACACGCGTATGTCAAAATCGATCTAGATTTGGATTGGGTGTCTGCTAGGCAGTCGACACTGGCCAGGTCATTAGGACACTCTGATCAGGAGCATCTAAAAGTAAAGGCTAGTACATCATGTAACTAGCTAGCATATAATAAGGCGGGACCAGTTTTGAAAATAATGTGATAAATGATATTAGGTCAATGCTTCGACATGATGATAATATATATACTGAATGATAATAAAAATGTTAAACGTTGGACAATTTGCGTACCTTGGGTAGTAGAAAAGTCTAGCGACGTGCCTCGAGCTTGGGACGGTTTGGGCGACTTGGAAACTATAATAAGAGCATAAGAAAATTGAGAATTTAAATAAAGTCCTTGCATTTACAAGCTAGGATGAAAGTATTTAAAACTTGATAACTTAAAAGGAAATGAGAAAATAGAAATTTCAGTTTTTGATCAATCAAAGATTTGGTGATAACTTGAGCTTGGAAACTCGGATTTTTGCAAACGAGTACTTTTCGGAAAGGGAAAAACACGCCCTATAACTTTGTCAACTGGCCCGAAGGCTAAAAAAGAAAGGAAGGGCTCGGAAAAAGGCCCGGACAGAAGCAGAGCACTTGAAATTAATCATGTGGCTTGGAAAATTAGGCGAAACTTATGGCGAAACTTAAATAGGATCAAAGAAAGCTTGTGATTTATAAAGCATCCTTAACAACCAGCTTAGATGAGCATAGAATTGGAGTCCTTGAAGGCTTAAGAAGAGAAGCTATCCGATTAATGAAAACATGGAAGAAACGTTGTCAAGCGACGGAAATTAGAAAAGGACATGATTATGAATTTTGGAAAGTTTACGAACCAATGACCGGTGAATTGAATACATAGAAGAGATGGTCCTTGGGCTATTTAGACATCGAGGAAACCCATGAACTCGTCAAGAATTTAAGTGTATAACCTAGCCATCAACAAAACTTAATCGCACTTAAAACCTCAATGACTTAACCCATGACTTGCTAGAATTCATTAATCCTTTAGGAGGCAAACTTAAACACCAACTTGACTTATTTCAACTTAGAAAACACCTCCAAGCCTTCCTAATATTGACACAAAGGCCGCCATCTGTTTAGAACTCCTTAAGAGATCACATTCCAACCATAGAGTTAGAATTAATAACTAAAATTCTGGGCAGAACCTTTATTAATGTCTTTCAGTCAAGACCCCATATCTCACTCACCCGATATCGTATGGACGCAAAACTTATGTTTCTGGAAAGCTTAAAGAGTGAGCTAAAACTCTTATGTTCACCATTAAAACCAACAAGGTCTCCAAATGGACGAAAAAGTAGCATTTAGCTACTGACCCCAGAAAACGTATATAAAAACACACCTTCACGGTTTTGGTTACAACTCGGGCTATACATATCGGAATCCCGAAATTCAAAAGCCGAGGGTTAGCTAACAATCTTGGATATCTTTTAAAGTAGGAATCAGAGCTAAACTCATATTTTAAGTCCCCTGGAATTTTCATATTACAACCAGCAGCAAAACCAACCCTGGATTTCTCCTTAAATGCATCTTTTTGGCCATTAAACCTATACTAATCCAAACCTAAAGTCCAAATTGAACACCATTCTTGATTCTCCAGAATATAAACCCAGAAAATACTCATCTTCTTCCATAGAAATTCACATGCAACCATAGATTACACATGCAACTATAATTAACACTTGAATTAACACTCTTCCACCCATTTCCACACTAAATTGAAATCATCCATGTATATAACCACTTAATCAACATAGTAACAACCCAAATCAGTCCCTTAATCATCATATTTCTCCTCCAAAGACCACATGCAAGCAAGAATTTCAACATTCAAAAAGAACTTAGCAAGTACTCATCCAAAATCCAATTAAACTAGGGGTGTCAAATAGGTCGTGTTGGGTATTATTCGTGTCCGTGTCAATATTAAACGTGTTGAAAATACCCGAACACTAACCCGACCCATTTAATAAATGGGTTGAAAATTCCTGACCTGCACCTGACTAAAATTTAAATGGGTTGACATGGTACCAACCCGTTTACCCGCTTAACTTAATCGGGTTTGTATCAGGTAGAGCTTACCTATTAAGATCTGCATTGGATTATTATGGCAATTTAATATTTTACCATGTTAAAAGTATCAAATCAACATTTTAAAATATTAATTCCTTTTATATTTCAAATATTAATTCTCTTTATAGTTCAAATAATTTTTTCCCTCCTAAAAGTGTTGTTTTTAACTTTCTATAATATTTTGTTAGGGTTTAAAAAATAAACGGGTAAATTGGTAAATTGGTAAATAGGTCAACTTGTCTAACCCTATTAATTAAACAGGTTAAACACAGGTACTTTTCGTGTCGGAAAATTCAACCTGAACCTGACCTATTTAATTAAACGGGTTACACGTGTTAACCTATTTAATTAAACGTGTTCAAAATTTATGACACAACCCGCCTTATTTCGTGTCCGGTTCGAGTCGTGCTATCGTGTCGTGTTAACTTTTGCCACCCCTAAATTAAACTACACATGCATCCTTCTCAAACTCAAACCCTAATTAACCCAACTTAACCACAACTTAAAATCATGCTTAGAAATCACAAAAGAGATGAAGAACTTCAAGAACAACACAATTTATAAATGAAATTTCAGATTTGAAACATAAAGAATAAAGTTAGGGTTTGAGATTATACCACTTGGAGAAGAACTTGGAGAAGAAAACACAAGAGAGGAGGAAGTGGGACGCTCGGCCACCTCTGGGCCGCCGGCTGGCCGCCGGCCGGTCGCCGGAAAACGCCCAGACAGAGGGGGCATGGCTGGCTGGAGAAAAGAGGAGGAGGGAGGAGAGGAAAGTGTTTGTGTAAAATCTGATTTATGAAAATGAATTAAAAGACCTTAGACTCCTCCCCCTCTTATATAAATAAACCCCTTAATTAACTTATCATCTAATTAGTAATTAAACTAAATCAATCATGTAATTAGAAATTAGCTAGGTAAAATAATTGGTATTGACTAAATAAAATTAATGAACATAAACTTGGTAAAATAATTTAGTATACGATTAAATAAAATTACTTGGAATAAATTGGGTAAAATTTACTAGTATTGAACCAAATAAAATAAATTAGTAGGATAACACTTATTAAAATAAATTGGACCATAAATGTAATTAGGAATGTTGGATAACATAAATCATAATCGAAATGGGAATTAAAATTAATATAACCTTCTTCGGTTACAAGCGTAAAAATGAGAACGATAAAATAAATTATAAAACTTATCGTAAAAGTATTCATAAACTCGTAATAATAATTATAACTTTAAATTCGAGATAACATAAAATCAACCCGTTTAACCATCGCCTTGCTCGAGACCTGTCGCGCATAAAAATAAATAATAATAATAACAGTAATAACCATATTAACGTAAAAGAAAGAAAATTTTTAACAGCGTAATTTAGTTAATCACCGTGATTGAGGCCTTAATTAATACGGGTTTAGGGCGGGTTGTTACACCCGCAACGTCCTAGGTCGCACCCGCGACCCCTCCTGGCCAGCGACAGGCTATGGCGGACAAACGACTGACTCTCCCGAGTCAGTTTCGGCGCGCCCGAGCCATCCTTCTGCGACGCTGCTTGCTTTTTCTCACAGTTTTGTTATTTTTTTCCCACTTCCTATATATACCCCCTTAGCTTATTTCCAACATAGATCATGTTGATGAATGATTAGGAGCTAGACTCAAGAAAAACCCTCTCAATTGGAGAGTGTTGTAATTGTGGGTTTTCAAACCCTAATCAATGAAGCTAATCCTTTGGGTGGAAATTGCTTGGTGATTTCTCTTCCTTGTGAGTGGGTGTTCTACCTCCACTCTTAGTGAGATTTCTTGGGTGATTCAAGACTCTTGCTTGTGGGTGATCCTTGTACTAGAGATTGAACATCTTAGTTCAATTTGGTGAGATTTCTCCCTCTAGAATTGTTCATATCTTTTAATTTCATGTTTTTTTCTCCATTAATCCAAAAACCCCTAAAAATTAGTTTGGTGTTCTTATGAGTTCTATGGGTTGATTTCCATCATCCACATGCTTGTCTAGACCCTAGGCTTCTGCGATCCTCTCCATTTGGTATCAGAGCTAGGCATAGAACTCATAGTTTTGTTGGAGATTTCTTGTTTGTGCCCGGAATTGTTCTTGTTGTTTGATGGTGATTTTTGGTGTTCTTGGTTTTGTGGATTGTTGAAATACTGGTGTCCCCTATTCCCTGTGCATCCAAGAGTATTGGAATACATTGTATTGTGTTTGTATTTGGTGTTTTTGAAGTCGTTTGGAGCTTTGAGGAGAAGTTGAAAAATAGTACATTGAAGGTGTTCGATGAAATGTCAATGTGAGAAAAACACAAAGAACCCTTAACCAAACACAAGCAAACTACAAGAAAACCCCCAAACTCCTCAAAAACAAACCAAACACAATCTGTCACTTCATCCATTATTGTTGGGTGCTATTGTTGGGTGTTATTGTTGTTCTTGTTTGTTGATTGAATGGTTGGAAATAGTATTGGGTTGTGTTGAAATTTATGTGTTGGATTTGTTGTGTTGGTGGTTGTTTTGTTGGTGGATATTATTGGTGGTGGTTGTGTGCCCATCCGGGTTTGTTCTTCATGGTGCATTCCCCTTGCCGGTTTCACCCCCATTTTCCTCCACAAAATTAGCCTCACAAAAAAAAACCTCAAAATTTTCTAGCTACAAAGAACCCAAGCCTCCATCCGCTCAAATTATACACCCCACAAGAAAACCAAGCTCCACAAATGGCCTCCATGCTCTATGCTTCGGGCAAATATGATGTCCCTTTTTCCCCTGAACCCAAACCCAAACCAACCTTTGAGGAGAATCTTCAACGTATCGAAGAGAAGGTTCTAGAAGTGTATCGTTGAATGAGTGACATACTATGCGCTACGACACCTACGTAACTAGAGTCCTCGAAATGGGATCGTTGTATTTCAACTCGGGCTCCTAGAACTCACCATAGTGGTTATTCGAGGTATTTTGATGATTATCGATATGGTGGTTCTCGAGGAAGAAGAATGGAGGAGAAGGTTACTTCATGGCCTTCTAGGAAGGGTAGTGCTCACTCTTGGAGAATGGCTTCATCCAAGGGAATTCGAACTTCCAAGCTACCCAAACCATCTTCCCGAGCTCATAAGGAAAGTGTGGAATATCTTCAGAAGCTCAAGGGTAGAAAATGCTTCACATGTCGGGTTTATGGTCACTACCAAGCCCAATGCCCCACGAAGATGGTTGAGAGTTCCAAAGCAAGTGAGGTAGCCACACCGGAGGCTCCTAAGACTAGTGTTGAGGTTCGCGCGCAAGAAGGGGAGAGTTCGACTCCTAGGCGATCCTTTATCTTGACCAAGGATTCCCGGGATAACTCTTAACCGGAGAATATCTTCCGAACTTAGTTCACCATCGGCGAGAAGGCAGCTAAGATCATCATCGATGGTGGAAGTTGCACCAACTTGGCCTCTACCTACATGGTTGAGAAACTCCAATTGCCGGTCTCGGCTCATCCTCAACCGTATAGCTTGCAAGGGCTAAAAGATGGCGGCGACTTCGAGGTAACCCAACAAGTCTTGGTTTCTTTCTCCGCTTGGTCTTATGAGGATAGTGTTCTTTGTGATGTTGTCCCCATGGATGTTTGTCATTTACTACTTGGTAGACCTTGGCAATTTGATCGGCATGCTATCCACGATGGCCAGAAGAACACCTACACCTTCTCAATAGGAGAAAAGAAAATCAAACTCATTCCTTTACCCCCTTTTGAAGATGATATACCACAAGACGGGGTGGGAAGTGAGAAGAGAAACCTCCAAAAGAGTGAGACATGGGATGAGAGTGCTTCGAGCAAAGGATAGCCACATCGGGCTTTACTTTTGCGAAAAAGCGACCTTAGTGAGGTTGAGCGAACTTAGCTCCACAAAAATTTCCAACCTCCCTCCCTTGTCCCTCACCCTTGCCCGCAACTCCTACCGAGCTCCGCATAGAGTCTCCAAGTGTTGAGCCATGCTCAATCGCTCCCGAGCCTCGCCATGGAGTTGAGCTGCATGAGTCCATTCCATGACTACTCACCCGAGTTCCATTACTTCCACATCGAGATTGAATGAGGAAAAGGTTATTTCAATTGGCCTTGACTCCGAGCTCTCATGTGACGAATTCCTTGTTGCTTTCAACAAGTTGATGGGTGCTAGCCGTGTTCGGGTCCTTCGTGATGTTGACTTGGCCCCTCCTTTCCGCCGGAATTGCTACATTTTTTAGAAGGACGGGTTGAAGAGCGTCACTCTACTTCGGCTGTTAGAGTACATGCTCTTGGGTCTACATGGGTACCCAGTAATTTTGAACCCCTAAGAGTTGAGGACAACTCTTTTCAAAGAAGGGGAGAATGAACCGTGTGGGGTCGGTTCGCTTTTTGTTTCGCTTACGGTTCCCGGTTTGCTACAAGTCACCCTCTCCTTTCCTCGAAACTAACCCGGTTTCAACATCCATTTCATGGTGGATACGGGTCCTTTGAGGGCCATTATGGCCACTAAGAGAGCGGTGTTTCATTCTACAAAGACCCCGCGCCATAGGATGTCATCTAAGGTCTCAATAGGACCATTCCCGAGCCTTCTAAGGGGCTTCGGAACCATCGACAAGAAAAAACACATGGCGGTGAATGAATTCGAAGACGTTCAAATGGTGTGCCTTCACGCTTTTGATCATAACGCCTTCAATATAACTCCGATGGGTCTCAAATTTGGAGAGCTTACAATACACACCGAGAGCTTTCCATTGATATCTTACGTACTAAAACAAAGTTCAGATGAAGAAGTTATATGCGTTTGAAGTCGGCAGGGAAAAGCTATCCGGAAGACTGACTCGCCCGAGCCAGCTTTCTGTCGCGCCCGCGACGTCCTAGGTCGCACGCGCGACTCCTCCTGGCCAGCGACAGGCCATGGCGGACAGATGACTGACTCGCCCGAGTCAGTTTCGTCACGCTCGAGCCATCCTTCTGCGACGATGCACTGTTTCGTTTTTTCTGCTGAGTTTTGTTATTTTTTTTCCCATTTCCTATATATACCCCCTTAGCTTATTTCCAACATAGATCATGTTGATGAATGATTAGGAGCTAGACTCAAGAAAAACCCTCCCAATTGGAGAGTGTTGTAATTGTGGGTTTTCAAACCCTAATCAATGAAGCTAATCCTTTGGGTGGAAATTGCTTGGTGATTTCTCTTCCTTGTGAGTGGGTGTCAACCTCCACTCTTAGTGAGATTTCTTGGGTGATTCAAGACTCTTGCTTGTGGGTGATCCTTGTGCTAGAGATTGAACATCTTAGTTCAATTTGGTGAGATTTCTCTCTCTAGAATTGTTCATATCTTTTAATTTCATACTTTTTTCTCTATTAATCCAAAAACCCCTAAAAATTAGTTTGGTGTTCTTATGAGTTCTATGGGTGGATTTCCATTATCCACATGCTTGTCTAGACCCTAGGCTTCCGCGATCCTCTCCACATTTTGACGTAATCATTAACATTTCACCCTCTTATTTCTATGTAGGTTAAACTACATAAACTAGTGAGAAAACAAAACAACATAAGAATGATACACTAAAGAAAAATAAACCACAAAATACACGCAGAGAACAAAGTGAGAGGAAATCATCTCCTGAAATCTGGTTTCATGGTTATTGAATAAGAGTCACATCAACAGAGAAACTCAAGCATATGATCGACATTGCAGTCAAATTACAGGATAACGTGAATGTTAATGGAAGAAAGGACCTATGTGTAGAGTCCAACAAGAACCCCATGTTTGGCCTAGACCATATCATATTACAAGCCAATTCTCTCAAATGCAAAACGAGCATATTTCGAATGGAGAGGATCTCGATAATAACTGGGTTGGACTATATGAACAAAATGGAACTCTTTCCTCTGGTACGATAATTGCTTATGCTACGTATCAAATTTCTCTGTACTCAACTTAGCATTCATCAATGGTTCGTTATACGCATGTACATACAGGTTTTCCAGTGCTAGGCCTAGACTATATCCAGCTGCAAGTCAAAACTCTACACTACAAAGCGACTATAATTTGAATGGAGACGGCTTTGTGAATACTTGGCATGGACTACCTAAACAAAATGGAACCCTGTCTTCAGGTAAGATTATTTCTTATGCTACTTATCAAATTTCTATATATTCAATTAAATATTTATCCTAGTCCTGTTGTATGTACATACAGAGCCAGAGGCACTTGTCAATGTTGAGCCTATACCATATCCAAGTATGGTGTCTATAACCTCAATTTTTTACGCTCAGCTTCAAATTATTAGCCTAAAAGAATCTTTTAAAGTTTGTCAGGACTAGGTTCTTAATCAGCCCCTATAAATTGACATTAGCCTTAATATGATTTTTGTACAATTTTCCAACCCCTTAAAGATAAGGATTCAGTTTTTTGGGTTACATTAGGCACACAATGTAACTTAGGAGGCTTCCAAAAAACAAATTGGCAGAGAAAAAAATTTACAAAAGAAATAAATAAGACAGTTGTCGTTCCTCCCCATGTAGAGCACTTTATGAAAGCAAGAGTGAGTCTAAATTTGAATTGGTTCGAACCTGGACATAGACCTAACGTCTGAACCAATCAATACTGTTCTAGTCAAAAGTATTTGCCATATATTACCCAAGAGAAGTAGCAATCAATAGACATGATTTGCAAGACATGCCATTGTCTTGACTAACAAGTAACAAACAAAGAAGAAGTAGCAACTACCACTTTACTTTAGAGAAAAGTCAAGGCAACAATAAGTTTCACAAATGGGTTGTTTTCAATGAGTTGAATATGTACCTGGTTCAAGAGGAACTTGTGATATTAGCTCGAAAGTTGTAGTCACATTGTCACCGGGCATCACTATCTTCACGTTCTCCAGCAACTCAACTTTCCCAGTCACATCTGCAGTTCTTAAATAAAATCAGGGTCTGCAGTTGGAGAAGAAAGCTGTATGGCGTCCACCTTCATCCTTAGTGAGGACATATATCTCTGCCTCAACCTTTTGTATGTTTTGCAAGTTCCTGATTTAGCTACCACCTGAAAGTAACATACAAATTCATGACTCCCCAATCTCAGACAAGCAACTAGAATATTTTGAAAATCCAAAGAATCCTTCCACCACCTTGACATAAGGGTTTTACTCAGGGAATCCACTAGAAGAAACGCCAGTAACTTTACAAATACCTTTGTATTTTGAACCATTCCATCACATGAGTAATTACACGTACAAGCTTCATCATATTGTTATCTCCTTAATCCTAAAACTCAAATATAACAAACACAACATATGTGTTATACTAGTTGGCTTCAATATCTATTCCTTTGTAGACCATATTACAACAAAGGTTTGGCAAGACCTATTCCTTTGTAAACTATATTCCTTTGTAGCAAAAGTTTATTTATTTGAGAAACAAAAAGCATTCTGATTCTAAGTGTGTATCCTAGATAAAAATTAACTCCATTTTATAAATATTGATAATGAACCAGTTGTCCATGCCATGAAGGACTCAAATCATGACCAGAACACATGACCAATATGGTGTTTTTTGAGTTCCTTTATATGCAGAGATCCTTAAGTTGACTTGTTTACCACTTTAAATTGATGTTGAAGTATATGAATAGTGTCTATAACTGTTTCGAGAGCAATGATTTCATAATGGTATTTATTTATAAAGAGTCCTAGTTGAAGATATTCTCCCGATTTTCATTGTGAGAGACACCAGGCAGCAAATTACCCCTTGCAAGTTTTTTATACTGAGATTGCAAGAGACCAAGGCTTCTTTGTTTCATTTGCTCCTAGGAAATTTCTAGGCATGTCATCAAAGTTCACGCCTCTGCTGAAGCAAGTATAAGTAAGAAAACACAATCATTAATAGGGATTACCTGGAACCAAGGAAGAAGCTAGGCTTTGTGTCTTGTTGTTATATATTCCAGACGATGGCAACTAACGACAAATTGCTGGAGCAACGCGCAACTGGAGGATCTTGTGGCGGCGGCGAGCACAGTTGGAGATGGTGATAGTGATGGTGATGGTGGCGGCAGTGGTAGCGAGTTATGGGTGGGAGGGAGAATTTGTAGGCGTCTGGGTGGGAGGGAGAATTTGCGGCAGACGTAGCAAAGAGTAACGATGGGTTGAGGGTGGGGGAAAATTAGGGTTAAGAAACAGTACGACAGTGGGAACTAGAAAACAAATTTTCCCAATTTTTTTATTTTTCTTTAAATTTTGGACAAAAACAAAGTAGAGGGAAATGAAAACATTGTTGGTGGGATTCAATTTTTTGTTTAAATTTTGGTAAAATAAGGATGGAGGGAAATGAAATTATTGTTGGTGGGGCGAATTTTTTCTGTGGGAGATGGGGGGAAGTGTTAAATTTTAAATTAATTTGGATAGGTAGTTTAGGATGAGGGGGGATCTTAATAGCTAATCAAAGCATTAAACACCCCCTGTCTACAACCGGCTAAAACAAGTCACAAACCGGTAAAGTGATATTTTTGTCACAGTTAACATAAATTAATATACGACACTTTCATTATATGTGTTTTTCGGGTGGCAAAATTGCAATTTTTGCAAAGTTTAGTGACGCTTTTATCCAAGAACTCTCCAACCACACTAAAAGTTAGTATTGTTTTGATCCAATTTTCTTTATTTATTTAAATTCATTTGGGTTTTTGGATGCTAATATACTGAACTTTTGGGGTATTGGATAATAATACACTGAACTTTGACCTTGGACAATTATACACTGTACTTTTTTTTTTTGAAACCAAATATAACGATTTCATTAATAGCAAGCCATACGGCACTTACAATGAAATCGTGATTGAACAATTGTAGATCTAAAACATAGATATGAAATTCAACTTCCAAATAACTAATACTAATCCGTTCGGTTTCGATTTCTTCGATGACTCTGCATCTTTCTTCGATGACTCTACATCTTTACCATTGATGGAGAACCTCACAACCCGTGCTATAACGATTTGAAAGTCGATCTTCATCCAACGTATTAGATCACACTAACTGAACAAAAACTCTAGAAAGAGACTAAACACCCTAAAAAAGGGTACAAAAAAACTCTTACAAAAGAAGAGACTTTCTTTGCGTAAACGTAAAACCAAACTAATAATTGAGGTATAAATTAATCAAATTGGTGCTTACCATCGACAAAAGAATCGATGTCAGTCCCTCTAAAGAAATGGAGGCTAGGGTTTTCTAGAGAGAAAAAGAAAAGAGGAGGCTAGGGTTTTGTTAATAATACATTGTACTTTGGGGGATGTTGAATAATAATACACCCAGAACGATTCTGCCAGTGGGCGACTCGGTGATAATCCTACATAATAGGTGGAGGAGATGAATTGACCCAAAAATATTCAAATTTATGACATGTCAGCTAATCCAGACATAAACAAAGGGAATCAATTTTGAAAAGAGTGAACATAACATAAAAACACATTTGCTTAAACATGTTTTCACTAAGAGATTGTTGTTGTAGTGATATAAAATCTCTTTTGCTGGTATAGATTAGCTGACATTCATAAATTTAGATATTATTTAGCAAATTTATCTTCTTGGTCTGCCACGTAAAATCGTCACCAAATCAACCACTGTCAAAATCATTCCGGGTGCATTATTGTCCAACACCGTTAAAAGTTAAGTGCATTATTGTCCAAGGTCAACGCTTAGTGCATTATTGTCCAATACCCCAAAAGTTCAGGAGTATTACATGCACCCGGAGCATGTGCTTCAAATACTTGCGAGTGAACAATAATATAAATCAGAGTGAACAATCATATGAATCAGAGTGAACAACCTAATACATATGAGTGAACAACCTAATCTACCTATAATAGTTGTAAAATCAGTTTGACTGTGCAGAGAGTGAATTTGGGGCATTTGACTACTCTGTACCGTCAGATGAAATGGTAAACGATCTCGGCCTTTGTTATTAAACATGGAAAAAAAATGCTGAAAATGGATGAGACAAGCAGTTATACAAAACAAAAAACTGGCAAGAGGGGACGAGGGGTAGTTTATGCACGTCTATTCGATCTCTATTGTTTGCTGAAAAACAACTCCATATTTCTGCTTTCTCCCTCTTTCTCTCTGAATTTCGATTTCTCTCTCATATTCTCTCTCTTACTCTCTCTCTCTCTCTCTCTCTCTCTCTCTCTGTTGTCCCCACTTCTAGCCAGTCATCTACTGACTGACCCATGAAGCAGAGGAATGCAAACAATCTCTCTCTCTGTATTCTCCATCCTTCTCTTTGGGTTCTTCATGTACAACGCGGACATGAAATCACCAAACAATTACTGGAAGTAAAGAATCCATAAAAGAATTGAAAAAAAAAACCCAAAATTGAGGATGATAATACCCGGAATTCAAATCTGGAGAAAAGCACCGGAATTTTTTCGGACCACCCCTCTTCATTGCTTCATCAATAGGGATGATCGGATGATACCCCTCTTCTTTTTTCTAATTTCTGCTTTTACAAAATAAAAGGTCTACCTAATTTATAATAGTTTTTGGTATTTTAAATTATAAATTTTATATTTTAACAAAAAGATGGATTAAAATTGAAAAAGTTGATTATGGTGGGTTGTGGTAGATTGTGGTGGAATGTGACAAATTGTGGTGCGGTGTGGCACCACAGCCGGCCAACACTATAAAAAAATAGGGCCATAGTTTTCTATTTTATGGGTTTCTTCGAGTTGAATTTTCCATTCATTATCTAATTTTCTTGGTTTGTTGAAGATTTTATTTGTCAAGGGGTGGGAGTTTGAAACTTTTGGCTTTCATTTTGGCCTCAGTAAATGTGTTTTCATAGCAACGTCAGTTAACTATCGATGGAGGATAACATTATGAAATACTGAATCTTTGGTGAGGAGATTTTCATTTGCTAAGTTAGAATGTTTTTTCATAGCATCATACTTGGGTAGTATATATGTTTTTTCATTTGTTGTTTGCTCCTTTAATCTGGTGGCATTTGGAATCTACATACATATACACGTTTATGAAATCAAGGTCGGAAAAATTGTGATTACTGACAAAAGTCAAGCCTACATTCTCATAATAAATGGTGAGATTGATATATAATATGGCATATTTTTCGATAGTCCAATGTCCAATGATGACGTCGGAAATGTTCTTTTGTAGAAGTTTCTCATTCAAGCTGGAGTTTCATCTATCACAGGACGGAGGAGTTTTCGGAGTCAGCAAATTAGGTGGAGAATCATATATAACCTAGAGAAACAGTGTATGTCAATCATAGTTGTGCTCTAGAGCTTCAGTTGTAGCATCGGTATATGTTATACTTTATTTGTTTTTTCTTACTATTATGTTACTGTTGGTTTTTGTACTCTATTTCTAGCCTAATAGCTCAGGCTAATTTAAAAAAAGGCTCTTTAAAAGCATGAAGAGCAAACATATTTGACGTGAATGGTTTTTAATCATACTAGCTTTTTGTTTTATTTTTTTTTTTGTTAAATTTGTTTTCTCATAGCATTTTGTTTGTGTTGTTCAGATTGAAGGTAAACAGTAAATTAGGTTCAATTTTTTTTTGGCTGATAGGCTACAAATTTCGAACAAGAGTGATATAAGGTTAAGTTATTTTGTACTGTTGTTTGCGATGTGGCAATGATGCGGTGCGGTGAAATTTTAAAAGGTGTCATGAGTTTTGGTGAAAGTTGTGGTAGGTAGAGCAGGTTAAGAGAGAACATGAAAAGTAAAGGAGAAAAGTGAGGAGAGAGAAAAATGAAAAGTTATATTGGTAATGATTGTGGTATGGCGTGGTGAAGTGTAGTGGAAAATTAAAGAGTGTGGTGTAGTGTGGCACCGCACCGCAATCTACCGCATAAAAGAACGGGGTCTTACTTTTGTTTTCTCCCCCAATTATTCACATGCTCAGGTCCTATTCTTTGTGATGATAAGTAAGGGAAATGCAAGGTAAAATAAGTTGGGTAAAGTATAATAAGTAAAACTGTAAAAGTAGGTAAATTTCAGGTTGTATATATTTTTTTGAATAAAAGTGTGTGCCTTCAATAAGAACTTTGCATATAAACTATTTAAAGATAAGTTGAATATAATCAATTAGATAAGGTAAAATTTAAATAAGGCACAATATGAGAATAGTACTTTACCATGTTGAGTCTCTCTATATCTCATTTGGAGGATTTCATAGTATTAAAAATTTGGTATTTCAAAGTACAATTTGATCATTGAAGATGTAAATCCAGAGTAAACCTCATGTATAATCAAATTTAAACGCTAACAATATGTGAGTTTTTACTTAATTTCCATCACAGATCAATAAAATTATATCCTCAATTAACTAACTTTGAGTAAATAATTCACATGTCTACCCTCCATCACATGTGGCGAGACCCAAAAAGCAATATGTACGTTATATGTCCTATTGTTTGAGGACTTACAAAAATCATATATTTTGATCACTGAATCTCCTTTTAATGGCCAATATGAACATTGCTATGTTCTTTTCTGCAATAAGGTAAAACTTACCTACACTATCCGCATTTCTCCATATTATTCATAGTTATGGATGGCAACGGGGCGGGCGCGAGTGCGGGGGATATATTCCTCACCCCCATCCCCGCACGGGCAACCCAGCCCCATCCCCGCCCCATTACCCGTTGCGGGGAGGAAATCATCCCCCATCCCATCCCTAGCGGGCACCCAAACCCAACAGGACCCTAGCGGGGATGAGATTAAAACAAAAACTAAGACCATTATGGAGTGAGAATGAGGAATTATGGTTAGAGAGAATAAATTATTTATATATGCTTAGAGTTTTTTATTAACTAAAATTACAAATTGCCCAAAATTATACGTATAAATTTAATGTAGGAAGAATATTTATGTATTTTAATTGAATTTGAGGACGGGGATGAGGAATATGTGGTGGTGCGTTGCTGCGATATTGATTAAAAAAATACTCGAGTGTTGTTGTGTGATATTAATTTTAAAGTATCTTGGCATTGTTAAATACTAGCAAATACCCGGGCGCTGCTCCAAACTGAAAATAAATACCCAAGCGTTCATGTATAACTACCCGTGTTTTCACTTGACAAATATTCGAGCATTGTGTGGTGCACATATGAAATGAAACAAAATTACAATAATAACATAAGTTAAATAATATGTAAGATATGCATGAGTAAAAAAAACACAATTGGTAAAATATGCACAATATGTAAGATATACATGAACGCTCGGGTATTTATTTTTCAGTTCGGGGCAATGCCCGGATATTTACTAATACATATAAATGAACAATTGTAAAATTTGGAGCACGTGCTCCGAGAGCACCTAATAATTTGCAGCATACTTAGCATCCAAAAGTCCAATTCATTTTGTTTGTCCCTTCACTGTTTTTTGAGCTCTCCCTTCAGTTTTTATTGTATTCCGCGACAGGCCTCATCTCACATTTCGGTGAACTGAATTCGGTACACCTAAAACCCCAGCAAACAAGGTAATCAAATTCTCAGCAGATGCTCTGATATTATCCTTATTTATGCATGAACCCACAAAGTTTCTGGTTCTTTCACTGTTGCAATTTGTGTGATTTGACGGCATTGGTTTTGGCTTAATGGGTGTCAAATTTGCAGATGTCAAGTGGGATGAATGCAGCGGAAGAGCCGATCCCAACATCGGCGGTGCTGATGGCGTCTTCCAAGCACATAGGGCTGAGATGCCACGCTGAAAATGTTGCGTTTCTCAAGTGCAAGAAGAAAGACCCCAACCCTGAAAAATGCCTTGATAAGGGTGCCCAAGTCACCCGCTGCGTCCTTGCATTGTACTTTCTCATTCTCTCTCTCTCTCTCTCTCATGGATTTTGTTGTTTTTGTCAAGCTCTTTTGCAATTTGAGTGGGTTTTGGGTTCTTTCCATTTTTGAGGTGCGGGTTGATGGGTTTGTAGATTTTGATCAGTAAATGCCCCTTTTATTTTCAGCATAATGGGACAGCCAGGATTTTGAATCTGTGGGTTAGTTCAATTTGATGCAGTTTTGTGCATTTGCTGTGTTTGGAATTTGGTAAAGTTGCAAAATTTGGTAATTTGTTATGCTATTCTATAGAACTTGTATAACTAAGGGGCTGGTTGGGGTGTTAAGTTGGGTAATTGTGGTTGCTAAATAGATACATAATGTTTTGTGATAACTGATAAGTGATCTTTACCTGTGCTCTACTCTAATGTGATTGACTTCACCTTCTTATTGGATGTTTGTTGAGTTAATAGGTGTTAGTATGTTATCCTAGTCAGCTAATTCTGTTGTGGCAGTTAGCTTTCATCAGCTGTGCACCAGCTTGTATATATATACTCTCTATCTGTACATATTGATCATATCTCATAATCTATAGAATTCAAATTTGGCTTCCTCCCATCTCTCTCTCTCTCTCTCTCTCTCTGTCTCTCTTTCTATCTATGGTATCTGAGAACTGATCACAGATAATCCTCATTCTGTGGTCACTGATTCATTTCTCTCAGCCTACCTTAATTCAGTTAATTCAGTTCCTTTCTTGATCATGAAGAGAGTTTCTTGGAGAGATATTCTTTTGAGAGATTCATGAAAGCAAAGGGCTACAAATGTGATCAGTTACTATGATGATTGTCTGTATCTACATAGTGCAGATCACCCTGGATTACAATTGGTGGACATCAAGTTTATTGGAGCCAATTTCCAGATATGGAGCGAGTGCAACAAAATGTCGCTGAGGACTAACGGCAAACTTGGTTTTCTAGGTGGAAAATGTGCTAAACCTGATGCAGATTCTAGAACTTGAATAAGTGGATTCATTGTGATAGGATAGTGATGACTTGGATTTTGAATGCTATGGTGTCTGATCTTTCTGAAGCTTTCATGTATGTTAAGTCTGCTGAGGAATTTTGGTATGAGTTAAATGAACAATTTGGTGATAGTAATGGACCTTTGTTGTACCAACTTGAAGTCTTGAAAATGAAATCACTGATGTTTATCAAGAAAGTGATAGTGTAACATTCTATTACACCAAATTAAGGAAGTTGTGGGAAGAATTAAGTGATTTATCAGATGTGCATGTGTGTGAGTGTACCAAAACGTGCACCACTGTTAAGAAGATGATGGAACTGGAAGAAGGAAAGAAATCGGTTCATTTCTTGATGCATTTGATTAATTTGTATGGCACTGTTAGGAGTCAAATTTTGTTTTGGATCCCTTGCCTATGGTTAATAAGGCATATGCTATGATCTAAAGAGTTGAAAAACATGCAAGTCTCGGGGAGTATGGGTGCATCAAGGGAATCTGCAGGTAATGTGGTTCGTTTTGGTTTAATGCTAGTGAAGGAGATGGAGTGTCAAATGTGTTTTAGCAAGAAGAGCTGGAAGGTGCAAGAAGGATTCCAAGGATTTGAAGGCCTCAAAATTTTGCAATTATTACAATAATCAAGGACACTCAATAGATCAGTGCTTCAAGCTGGTGGGTAGAGCTGGCAAAAATTCGGGTTCGGGTAAATCCGGGTCGGACAAATTCGGACAATGTCAAAAATCGGACGAGAAATTCATGTCCGGACCCGGTTTTATTTCGGGTCAAACCGGGTCGGACAATTCGGACGAAGCTAAAATCGGGTTCGGACAATAGAAAAAAGAGAAATTTTATGTCTGAATATTCGGTCAATTCGGTCAATATAAAAATTCGGACGGAAAATCTATGTCCAGACCCGGTTTTTTCCGGGTCGGACAATTCGGGTAATCCGGGTCGGACAAAATTTTGCCAGTTCTACTGGTGGGTTATATGGAATGATACAAAGGGCCCAAGGATGGTGCTAAGTCAAAGGTCAAAGTGGCAGCCAACGTATTCTATCAAGAACCTGAGGATAATCCACTGGAGGAACCGTTTGTCAGGAGAATCAATGTCAATTCTGGGCAGATAGATGCTGACATGGTTCAATCTCTTGTTGCTCAAGAACTGATGAAGTTGTTGAAAGGCAAACAGCCTGGAGACATTAATTAGAGTACTTGCTGTAATGTGTCAAATATTGAAATAGGTTCTTGGATAGTTGACATAGGGGCTAGTGACCATATGTCATCTGATTCCAATTTTTTCTCTCTAATCAGCCCTCTTCCTTCACCTCGTGTTACTCTTCTTGATGGTACACTAAACCTGCTTCTCAAACTGGACAGGTTTCTTTGCAGCCCAATCTTAACTTTCAACAAAGTACTTTGTGTAACTGAATTCAAGTTTAACATTCTTTCTGTTGGAAAGCTCCTTGATGACCAACCCATACGCGCCATATTCTACCCTGACAAATGCATTCCCTAGGACCTTATAGCTAATGAAATTGTAGCAGTAGCATCCAAAGATCGTGGACTGTACAAAGTTACTTCTCTACGCAAAGCAGGACCTAATAACAGTGTTTTCAGCCCTACTGTCAAGCCTGAAGCAGCTGAGTCTTTCAAGCAAGTTGACTGCTCGAGGCACTCCTTTTCCAATGTTTAACAAGACAACCGTTGCTCAACCTAGTCTAGGAACTTTACATGCTAGGCTAGGGCATACTTCTTGTCCAAGGTGAAGAATATTTCTCATTACCATGGTCATCTTTGTGATGATTTTCTTTGTGATATTTGTATTCCTGCAAAGTCTCCGGAACTACCATTCAATAAAGGTTCTTTTACAACTCAATTCCCCCTTCTGCTTGTGCATATGCATTTATGGGGTCCTTGTAGGATTATACAAATATTAATGGATCAAAATATTTCTTGACTTTAGTTGATGATTGCAACATAAATACGTGGACACAATTATTTGGTCTCTTTTGCCATTATACAAATTTTCAAGATGGTGAAAACTCAATTTCACACATTCACGTTTGGCATATGCCTGCTCTAACCGATATGCCATACTTTATGTACAATTGAAAGAAATAATCCCATAGATAATAGTATAGAGTGTACTATCTCAACTTGTGTCGATTCTTTTCCATAAAAGGGTCTTTTGTTGCAATGTTCCGTTGTGAAAACTCGCGAACAAAATGGAGTTGCAGGAAGAAGACACGGGCATCTCCTTGAAGCAGCTCGAGCTATTAGATTTCAAGCTGATTTTCGATAAAATTTGGGGAGAATGTTTGCTTGCTGCCACACATCTCATCAACAAATTACCAATGGCCAGTTTATCTAGAAAAAGCCCTTTTGAGGTTCTTTATAACAACAAGCTACCCAACTATGATGATTTGAGAACTATTGGCTGTCCATGTTTTGCTTAAATTGTTGGTGAAGAAGATAAATTTTGCCCCAAGGCTGTCAAATGTGTTTTATCAGGTATACACTTACGGCGTTAGAGGATACAAAGTTTATGATTTAAATACAAAAAGAACCTTTCATAGTAGAGACATCATTTTTCATGAGTGTATTTTCCCTTTTAAGTCTCCAAAGATGTTGTCTACTCCTATACATGACACTATTTTTCCTCAACATGATTTTCGTTCTATTGATTTTGTTCTTGTCGTGATTCTCCAACTGTTGTCCCTCCTTTCAATTCTTCCTCTACCTCTACTGATTTGTCTGCTCAAACTGACTATTATTTACTCACCTTTTACATCTCTAATCAGTATATCTTACACAATGATCAATCTCCTACGCTAGAGTCCAGATTCTGATTCACACATTTATAGGACTCATTTTCCCACTCCAACTATTCCACCGTTCTCTTCTGTCCAACTTCTTCTCAATGTATACTACATCTACATCTTTTCACAACCTTCATACCCAACAACAACAGAACACCTCTTACCCCATTCTTACAGATTACCACCTTGGTCGTTTATCTCTTTCTTATGTGGCTTCATTGGTCAATGTTCTACAAATCCTTGAATTCGTTCTTTTACACAATTATATCAATACCCCGAATGGGTAATGACTATGAACAAAGAGCTTGATGCACTAGAAAGCAATGACACTTGTGTTCTCACTTCCTTACCTATGGGGAAGAAAGCTTTAAAGTCCAAGTGGGCGTACAAAACAAAGTTTTGAACAGATGGGTCTGAAGAAAGGCATAAAGCTCGCTTGGTTATAAGAGGATTTGAGCAAGGATTATAAACACACCTTTTCCCATGTCGCAAGGCTTTCAACTGTGAGAATTTTCGTGGCTCTTGCTGCTGTTAGGGGTGGTCCTGATTTCAACTGGATGTAGATAATGCTCTCCTATATTTTTGGAAGAAGTATATAGTGAAACTTCCTATAGGGTATAAAAAGCTTTACTTGGTGAGGTGTGCAAGCAGGAAAGGTCATTGTATGGCCTCAAACAGGCCTCTCGATAGCAGAATGTGGAACTCACAAAGTTCTTGGTGAGCAAAG
Source organism: Portulaca oleracea (assembly GCA_029582165.1). Lineage (NCBI taxonomy): Eukaryota > Viridiplantae > Streptophyta > Magnoliopsida > Caryophyllales > Portulacaceae > Portulaca > Portulaca oleracea. The sequence goes on along the minus strand of CM055873.1, from coordinate 32,781,036 downwards.
GTTACACGCAATCTAAAAGTGATTACTCACTTTTCCCTAAGTCTCACAATTTGTGTATGTTGATGATCTTTTGATAACTGGTGATGATGAGGATGCAACCAAGCTCATCAAGCATGACTTGTTTACAACCTTCAGTATAAAAGATTTAGGAGTGGCAAGGTATTTTCTTTCAGATGGAAATTGCTCGATCTGCTGAAGCTGTTTTTCTAAATCAGCCCAAATATGCCTTAGATATTTTGCAAGATGGTGGTCTGACAGGTGCGAAGCCTTGCAAATTTCCCTTACCTAAAGGTCTTAAATTGTCCCTTGATGCGGGGACAACCGCGGGGAACCCTCAAGCATATATAAGGCTTGTGGGTAGATTGTTGCATCTCACTCTCACTCGCCCAAACATTTCATGTGCTGTCCAACACCTTAGTCAGTTTCTTCAGCAGCCCACTGACCTACACTACCAAGCGGCCTTACACATTCTTGGATATCTGAAAGGTAAAATCAGCAAGGGTTTGTTCTACTCATCTAGGAATGATTTGGGCCTTTCTGCCTATTGTGATGTAGATAGGGCGGTGTGTAGGATATGTGCTTGTTCCCTTAGTGGATATTGTGTTTTTGGGGTCCTCTCTTCTATCCTGGAAGACCAAAAAGCAAAAAACAGTGGCAAAGTCTACTGCAGAGGTTGAATATCTTGCCATGTCTACCACTTCTTTTGAGTTGGATTGGCTATCTTTGCTGCTCCAAGACTTCCATCACCTTGTTTCCATGCCCATAACATTGTATTGTGATAACTAAGCCGCAATGCATATTGCTGAAGGCCTTGTTTTTGCATGAGAGAACTAAGTAGTTGACTATTTGAAGATCGATTGTTACTATGTTCGTGACAAAGTAGTTGAAGGTTCCATCAAAACTCAATTGCTCCTGATAATCAATTAGCTAACTTGATGACAAAGCCCTTGGGAGAATGTCAGCACCAGTACCGTTGTTCAAGCCTTCATTTGGTGGATTCTCCCCCAATTCCACCTTGTTGTGTGTGTGTGTGTGTTTGGGGGGGGGGGGGATGTTCAGCATATAGGTTTTCAGTCGGTTATCCTAGTCACGGCCAACTCTGTTTTAGCAGTTAGCTATTATCAGCTGTGCACAGCTTTTATATAGATACTCTCTATCTATACATATTAAACAATGATCATATCTCTCATAATCAATAGAATGCCAATTTTGGTTTCCTCCCAGCCTTGCTGCTCTCTCTCTCTCTCTCTCTCTCTCCAGCTTTTCAATCTGTTAGCATAGATAGTATTTAATACACAGATTGATTACTGCCAATCATCAGCTCCCTTGGTAGACAGGTGATTTGTATTTTCTAGTGTGAAACCCAAATCTAGGGAGCCATGCAATTCACCTTTCAAAACTCAAGATTTGAATTTGATACTTATTTGAGTGTTTACTGTCACTATCTTTAACAATGACAAGGATTCTAGAACTTATGTTTTGCAAAGAGCAAATTATTTTACTGAAGGTTGGAAATAGGGGTGAAGCCAGAGCTTATAGACTAAGGGGGGCCAAGTACTAACGTGAATAATTTGGGGAGGCCATAATACTAAAAATGACCCAAATTTTATCTCATTTACAGTACTGATAGATTGAGCCCCTCTTATTTAGTTTTTACCAATCATCGATTGAGCCTGCTGCCAGGGACAGGGTGATTTAGCTTTTACCAATCATCCATTGAGCCCCTCTTATTTGATGGTTGCCCTTTAGGGCCTCCTTAAACATGGAAAGTCTAATGAGAATAGTGTTATGCACAAATGGAATGGAATGCCTGCTGCCAGGCTGCCAGTTTATTTTTGAGTTCTGAATTTGTTACCTATTGATTTGCTGAAGGGTAACCTGTGATTTTTTTTCCCATATAGATGTCCGTAATTACAGAAGCATTGAGTTTACAGAGGAACTTGATATCTGAGAACAGTGGCTCTTTGATGTCTGTTAGTGTACTCCTTAAATCAGTCATGAAGTTTTTGAAGTCTATCTTCAATAGGCTTGACAAATGACACCATCTGAGCTTGTATTTCAATCACTCCTACCCTTTGGGAATCCTGAGTTTAAAGGATAATATCATCAGCAAACCTAGATAAATTTAGATAGAATGAGGTGGTCTACTGTTGCGTAGCCCCACCTCGTATCATTTTTTCATGGGAGGATTCTTAATGCTGAATGTGACAATTGGGTAATGTTGATGGTGTTAATGCATGGTTGGTATCTTGGCATGTTTGATTGATATTGTTAGCATGTTCATGCATGGAATACAATCAACTGTCAGTCCCTTCCAGATCTTTAATTCCATTTAGCTCCTTGAGTTTAAAAAAAAAATTATTTGCATATTTCAGTGATGTACTGTATTGACATCCATTGTAACATTTTTACTGCAGTTGAATAAAGTTGCTTATAGATATGAGATCTTTAGTTCAGTAATCGATCACATGGATGCTGTCATTGGTAAACGTGTGTTGGATGGAATGGTTAGTCCTTTTGATAGTGTCATTATGATGTGCACATTGAAATAATTTAGAATGGCAACGAAGATGGAAGATACACTTAGTGTAAGCAGGTTCTTACTGTCCTTTGGTTTCAAGTCACAATGTGAAAAAAGGCACATCATTAAACAAAACGTACAATATTTTCCCTTTTCCTTCATGACAATATGACTGAGCTGCTTGTTTATCTCCAAGGTAGAACTGGGTTTCACATTGGTGGTTACATCACAACAGTTGAATAGAGGCTCCACTTCCAAAGAAACTGAAGCTTGGCCTTTGGTATGAAATTCAGTCAAGCCATGTGCTCTACACATGCTATGCTTACATATAACTGAAATTTATTCTGGTCATGTTTGCATATTTAACTTCCTTGAACGTCTTAGTGGTGGCAAATGAACCTTTCATGATAACTTCATGAAAGCATTAGTGGGTGCAGTCACTTCAGTTGTATGTCTCTTATTTAGTCTTAGACTTTCTTTTCTTTTAAAAAGGGCGGAGTTAAACTCATACAAACACTCTAGCTTTCTTGATTTAGTTTCTCGCTTGGGTCACTAAACACAAGAAGATTGAGAGGCACAAGAGGGCAAAGTGCAAGCGTATACCTGGAAGAGTTTTTGGCTTTTTTTTTGTTTTTTTTTTGGGGGGGGGGGGGCATAGGATGACCATCGGATTTTTTTTTAATTGGTTCATGAACGAGATTTAAATTTATCACATGTTGCTAATTGTGCCATTCTGAACATTAAGTTCTATTAGCATCTTAGTTAAGCTAGACCTATCAATTTGAGCGGGTAGGTTAAGTGCGGGTCAATTGTATTTTAGCTTCAGGTAAATACTAGTTAGATGTATTTCTGGTTTAGATAAATACAAGTTGGGTGTACGTTGGTTTCGAATAGCTTGGGTCGGGTTTCTGGTCGTGACCGCGATTTTTTTACTTTGAAAAATTAAATTATTTCTGAATATTTTAATTTATTCAGTATATATTGAATATATCATTACATTCCCATGACGATAAATTAAAAATATTTAGGCCTGATTTCAGGAAATAATGTATAGCTGAATTGGACATGTGGTCTTAAGGTCAAGAGTTACAATCCAAAATTTGTGTTGTATGCCGATTTCTATTAATTTTTGCTATTTTATTTAGAGTAGGATGATATTGGAATTGCATTGTGCTCATATCTTAATTTCTGTTGATTTTGATTTTGATCCCAAACATATCATATATTTTTCTTAATTCATTAATATTGAAAAGAAACTCACAAACATAATTTAAGCCAATGTCAATTCTGATACAGTCACAATTATGTAGGCGTGTGAATAGCACATGCGCTGATCCAATAAGCTGAGTTGGAGTTAGCTAAGTGGCTAACAGAATTTATGTGGCTGTTATTCTGTTATCAGGAAGAGGTTGATATGACTCTCTGTAATTTGCCTGTAATTCTGCTTTGGAAAATACACAATCTGTATTCTCTCTAATGTCTTGAATCTGTCTCATGAATATTCAATAAACCTCAACTCTTGTTCTTTGTTTGAGGAATTCTGCGATTGATTATAGAGTTCTCGAATTTTTCCTGAATGCCGTGTAGAAGTAGCCATCAGAGCAAGGTCCTAGAACCTTAAAGCCCTGCTCATCTTTGTAATTAACATCAAGGAAGTTGCCATGGTAGACACTGAAAATCATGAATCTAGGAAGGTAGATGATGTGAGTAGAGCTTTACAAGATTCATTGAATATCTTCATCAATGAACAAAGGAAGCGGAATGAGTTCTTGAGGACTCTGCAAGTATTGATACTCCGACTCTTCTAAATAGCAGATGTACCTGTGTTCGACATGAGTACATGACATGATATGGACATGGACATGGACATAGGATATGTGTCTGACGCCCACTTTGGCAACCGGATACGGCTGAGTTGTCCTTGGATGATAAAGAGCTTGAAGTGATTATTTTGGAGGATGATGTAGAGTGAAGACACTCATGCTAACTAGGGAAATTTTGAATGCTTTATGAAAGAACTCCATAAGTTTACTGTTTATATTAATGTTAGGCTTTATCTAAGTTGTTATTATTGTTTTATGAGCAATGATTATGACCTTTTTATGTATTTAGCTTATTATAAAAATTAGTACCCTTGTCCCTGTACCCATGTCCAAATACAATACCCTATCCCCGAGTCTTACAAAAGCAAAAATTTGTGCCTGATCCACAATCAATGATGTGTCCATGTCCGACCCCTTTACCCAAGTCAGAGTAACATAGTCCGCAAGAAACACACAGCGTGAAAAGTCAGGCTACTCTGAACAATCTGATGACTGGATTGAGTGCCCAGGTGATCCGATCAGCGTATCAGGTTGCTAATGTTGAGTTTAATACTCCTGGAACTCCACATATTCAAAATCCTCAATTCTTGCAGTTCTCTAGGGTTGGTTGACTTTAGTAGATTTTGGGGAAAGATCCTTTGGGGCGGATTTATAAGTGAACAATTTTTTGAAGTGGCTGGTATGGTTGAATTGTTCAAATCTAGGGGAGTGGGTAATTGGCCTCCTTAGGTAGTGTGTAGGGAAGCAGTTCTTGCTAGGTTTGGCAACAACCTTTTGATGATCCAATGTCAGAATTGGAGGAGTTGAAGCAGGTAAGTTCCGTAGAGAGCTACTAAGACAAAGGTGATGCCTTGTTAACCAGGCTTGAGTTGTCTGTCCCTTGTGCAATTAGCTTATTTTCTGGGAGGATTACAGTTAGAGATTTAAAACACAATAAGGATGTTTACACCCAAGACAATTCATGAGGCTTACTATCTTGCTAGATTGCAAGAAGTTACTCTGGTTTCTTGGCATAAGAAAGGAAAGGGGTTGCTGGATAAGCCTTGGCAGTATTGAGAAATCAGGACTAATGAGAAGTAATGGGGGCGGTGCGTTCTCTCTTGGTTCTTCCTCATTTTGGATTGCTAGAATCGCTAGTAATGGCTGGTCAGCCTTGAGGAAAGAACGGCCAAGAATTTGTGTTTTCACTGTGATGAAAAAGTTATCCATGGGCATATATGTTAGGCTAAACTGTATTCCTTGTGTATTGTAAGTGAAGATGGCAATGTAGAAATATAGAATGGAGTGGACACGATGGAGAAAGTTGGTGGAGAGGAAGGTGAAGGAAAGGAAATGCTCTGAGTTGGAAGAACCAGAGCCTTATATTTCCCTCCATGCACTTTCAGGAGCCAACACCTATCATACCTTGAGGAGGGTGAAAGGCAAGGCTAGAAATCATGTGTTACACATTTTGATTGGTTCAAACAACAATAATAATTTCTTGGGTTTAGCTATGACAGAGATTGCATTGCTACATTAGGAATTCATGCCCTTTAGCACTGAAAGTGACAGATAGTAATAAACTAACATGCTCATCTAATGTGTAAGCAATTTAGATGGCTCTGTAGGGCACTGAGTTCACCGCTGATGCTATCCTCTTTGGGCTAGTTTATTGGGATTTTGATTAGAATTCAAATGTGGAGGTAAGAAGCATGCGTTCAGGGATTCAACTCAAGTGATTATTAAACAGATGAATGGCAAGAACATTTGTTCTAGCTGGGAGGCTACAACACAAATATATGCCTTGCAACTGCATGATATGAGGGCTGCTGTTCAACAAGTGGAGAGTACTCAAGATCTATTCCTGAAGTTCAAGTGCTATTAGAGGCTTAATGGCCTATGCAGACGTGTTTGATGAACCCAAGGGGCTATCTCCCAATAGATCCCATAATTACAAGATTATCCTTAAGGAAGGGACTTCCCCAATCATTGTAAGAACCTATAGATACCCGGTGCTACAAATGCATTTGAACAAATTGAGGGAAATGTTAGAAAGTGGTGTAATGCAATTGAGCTGGCTAGCCAAAGCCCTTTCTCTTTGCCCATTGTGGTAGTTACTAGTTATAAGAAAGACAACACATGCGGACTGTGCATTGATTATTGAGAGATGAAAAAGCATACTGCAAGCGACATGTTTCTAATACCAATTATCGAATAACTATTAGATAAACTACATGGTTCCAAATATTACATTAAAATTGACCTGAGGTTTGGTTATTGGCAAACTAGGATGGATCACCCAAGAATAAGATGTGGCTAAATTTGCATTTTGAACTCACGAATGTCATTATGAGTTCTTGGTCTTGCCTTTTGTCCTTATAAAATTTCCATCTAGCTTCCAAAGTTTTATGATCTCTATCTTCAAGTCATATTTTGAGGAAGTTCATATTGTTATTTTTTTTGATGATATTCTTATTTACAACAAATCAATGGGGGAGCCTGTTCCCCATTTGACTGCAGCTTTTGAGTCACTCAGGCAACATTCTCTATTTGCGAAAAACGTAAATGTAGTTTACAACTCGTGAAGGGAAGCCACTGACCTGAGGAAGGTAGAAGCTATGAGGGATTGGCCCTTTCCACAGAATACTAAACAGCTTAGAGGATTTTTGGGACTCATAGAATACTACAGAAAGTTCATGAAAGGTTGTGGCACAACACAATCAATAAGCCACCCATTGAGCTACTCAGAAAGAATGCTTTCTGGTGGCGCATAGCTGCACAAAAAGCTTTCCAAGAATTGAAGGGGGCACTTAGCTGGGCTCCAGTCCTTGTCTACCAAACTTTTCTGAGGAGTTGGTGATTGAAATTAATGCTTCTGGGTTGGGGTATATGGGCAGCGTTGCTGCAAGAAGGCCATCCACTTGCTTATATCAGGAAGCCTTTATCTGAAAAAAGTCGAGCTATGTTTGTATACAAGTTGGCTGTAGTATTTTGCAATAGAAAAGTGGAAGGCCTATTTGGTGGGTTGGCATTCTACAACCAAGATCAATCGGTTTAGCATTAAATACATCCTTGAGAAAAAGATCGTCACCCCTTTTGGAGTAAATGGGATTCCTAAGCTATTGGGGTTGGACTATACTGTTGTGTTGTGTATAGGAAGGGAAATGAAAGTATTGCGGCAAATGCCTTGTCCCGGGTTCCCAATACTGAAGTTATGGCACTATCCCTATCACGATTGGATAATGACGTTCTACAACAGGTGCAAGATAGTTGGAAGAAGGATGATGCATTGCTTTTGTATATGATGGATGGCATCCTCTTGGTATCCTACTATCCTTTAATAAATATTTTGATTATCATCCAATTATTGAAGGATGATACATTGCATTCTATTATTTCTATGCTGATTGTTGATCATGTAGGGGGGGGGGGGGGAGTACAATTGGTTACATGGAGTTTTAAGGATAAAGGGTAAGCTGGTGGCTGGCAATGATCCTAAGTTAAGACAACAAATCATTTTGTTGCATAACACTCCTCTAGAGGTCTCTTAGTGGTGGATGCTAACCTTGGGCGAATTAAAAGCATGTTTTACTAAAAGCATATGAATAGGGCTGTTATGAATTATATCAAGGGTCGTGATACTTGTCAGTTGTCAAAGGAATAAACCTTTGTTACGAGCTCCAGCTAGAATCTTATGCCAGTTGCAGGAGCAGTTTGGGTTTGATATTTCACTTGATTTTATTGAATGGTTACCCACTTCAGAAGGCAAGGGCACTATTAGGGCGCTTTGAGTCTGACTGGAGAGAAGCCTAAAGAGTGGGCTCGTTGGATCACTCTAGCATAATAGTGGTATAATACCACTTCTTTCTCATCCTTGGGAGCCACCCTCAACAAGATTGTCAGTGGACAACCCACTGCCATACCCATTCCTTGTATAACTGGGCATAGTTCTATGGAGGCTGTGGGTAGATGTTTACGAGCCCAGAAAGGGATGATATCTGGGGCTGATAAAAGGAGAGTGGACAGGGTGTTGAGTTGATTGAAACGAGAGTGGATATTGGTCAGATTGTAACCCTACATGCAAACACCTGTAGCTAGAGATCATGTCAGAAGCTGGCTGAGCAAAGTACTTTGGTCCCTTTCAAGTGAAGAAAAGGATTGGACAAGTTGCTTACTAACTGAGGTTACCTGGTGATGCAAAGGTACGCCCATTCTTTTATATTTTCTTTTAAAATTGTATAATGGACGAAACCCAACTAGAGGAGTACTACCATAAGTGGATCAAGTGGGGGCATGATCAGGACTGTTTGGGAAGGAGGTCGGGAAAGAAAAGGAAACCGTGCTGTTGCATGTACTAGTTAGATGGTCTAAATTCAGAGGAGGATGCTACTTGAGAGGTGTATGATGATATTGCTGGAGGATGTCTTCAATTCAATATGAATATGCTTAAGGACAAGCAAGTGGACTAACGGGGATGGATTTGATACAGTCACAGATATGAAGGCATGTGAATAGCACGTGTGCTGATTTAAGAAGCTGAGCCAGTGTTTAGTTAGCTGAGTCGCTAAGACAATTAGTGAGGCTGTTATTATGTTAGTAGGAAGAGGTTATATATCCGTAATTAGCCTTTACATTGTATTCTGGAAAACTAAGCAAGCTATATTCTCTCTCTCCAAAGTTTTGAATGGCTCTATCATGAATATTCAATAAAACTTAGCTTGTGTCCTCCATTTGAGGAGCTTTGTGACTGAATATAGAATTCTCGATTCTTTCCTGAAATTTATCTAGAAGTAGCTGTTAAATTTGCAAGACCGATCAATATTGGTGATGATGTTTTGTGAGTCCACAAGAAGAATTGATCTTGTTTTGAGCACTGGAATTGTTTATCGAACAGCCTCCACCTATCCTACTATATCCACTCCAAATTTCAATTCCACGAGCAAAGCTACTTAAGGCCACTTCAACACAGCTTGGAGTTTTTGCACATCACTTGATTTTTCGATCCTTTTTGCTACTCTCTGCCTCCATCATTGCTCAAATATTTTTTCATCTTGTTTTCCACTACTATTATTAGGAAGAATGTGTAACATCTCTCAATCTCTGGTAAAGTCTGGTGGACTATTATTAGGAGAGATGAAGTATAAAAATATGAAGATATACTAGTAAAACAACATTAGAAAGGTATAAAAGTATCATTTTTGTTGCTTTGAGCGTATGTGTCAGGCGCTTTGGGTCAGGTTGAACCTGCTGATTCATGGGTTTCGGTTCAGTTAAGGTCAGGTCAGTGTTTATTAAGCCATCGTCTGTTGGGGGGGGGGGGGGTTTGTGTGTCTAATCTTTCCCCTAGCATTCATTTAAAGGAAGATTATGCTACCAGCTAAGCACTGAGGTGAGCTCAAGGATGTGAGGCTGCATTCTTTTTCTTTTTCTTACTTTTGTTCCTTGGGAAGCTATTGCCGGCGCAACTGCAAAGCACATTGCCCCTTTTATTATTCTTTTAGGCTTTGTCTCAAATGGAGACCTTGTTCTGTAGCCTATTTCTACCTCTTGTCCTTCTTTTCTTGTCAGCAGAAAAATGAGTTATCAAGCACACTATCCTTCCCCTTATTTATGGTTTGCCTTGATTTTATGTCTATCAATCTGCCTTGTGAATTTGACCTTTTTTGTATTTATTCTACGTTTCCATTTTTCTATTAAATGGCTATATTTACTTTTTCCTTTTCTAAATTTTTCGGTTCGACATGCACAATTGCCTAGCATCTGTCATTAGTTAGTAGTGGCAAACTGATTTCTAGTGTATCTTGGGCTATGCTTGAACACCAATAACAACAAACTCCCAGGGGAAACACGTTTGAGCGTGATGAACTATTGGACAATCAGCCCAATCTGCGGTCTGGGAGATCCAAAAGTTAACCCCATGATCAGAATAGAGACTTTTTAAAACCAAAAAAAAGACCGAGAAACGAAGAAGCTTACTAGGACTATGCTTGAATCATAAGATAATATAACACGGCTATTTGTAATATCAGTAGTTATATTAATGTTTCATCACTCTTCTAATGCATTTATTGTGTGTACAATATTTTCTTTGTGAATGACTTGGAAACATTTTTCGTTTGAGGCATGCCCTGCATTGAAGATGCTTGCTTTTGGCTTAGTGTCCTATTCCTTGGTACACCTCACATGTTCCAAAACTAAGCCCCCAAATTCCCAATCACCCTTTCCTTGGTGACCTCCAAGGTAAAGGTTTGGTTTTCATTTAAAGCCATAGAACTTTTGGTTTATAACTTCATATATGCAAGGACGATCTCTTCACATCTCATTCTCAGTTGCTGGAGTGTGTGATTGTCTATTAAGTTCAGTTGCATTTAGATTTTAGATGCAAGATTATGCTTTTTGACGAGTGACTGTTGACGTTTCTGATATTCCTTGGCAGGTTAAAAGATCTTCACCAGAAGTGCACAAAAGAGATGGACTCGTACAGCAGCTGCATGTATTACCACACAAATGAATTTGACATGTGCCGCAAAGAGCAGCAAGAGTTTGAGAAAGCCTGTCCCCTCCAGTAACAGGCAGAGAATTGGGTCTTCTTCATTTTTGCTGGGTTGATTTCTTCTGGGAATTATGTTTACAGTGGAACCAGTTGATGTATCCCAAGCACAACTTACAGTCTGGTGATTCATGCTTTCCTTGTCATTTCTACTCCTCTCTGTTTAGCAAAGTTATGCGATGAACACCTTTAAATAAGATCCATCTTTGGAAGAAGACGGCATTATAGTTTAAAATGTCTTGATTTCTTTCTCGTTGGCAGCACGTCTTGTTTTTTTTCCCCCTTCTATATATTGTTTACGCTTATTTTCTTCATTGGCTAACACAGTTCACACTTCAGGGGTTCTTAATCACCAGTCTGTTGGACTTTTCAACAATTTTTTGTTTCTTCGAAAGGCAAATAGCCTAATTTCGTAAACTTAGGTGGAACTGGTTTGTAGAAAATGAAAATGGCCTAGATTTGAGATCAAAATGGAATAACTCCCCAAGTACATATAAGGAAATGCACACATGCTTTGAACATAAGTTTTGTGCGTTCAATCACCCAGGTTAGAAGAAAGTAATTCAGTCAGTAGGTAAGTGTATCTCTGATGCGCTGGATGTACATATGTTACCAACAAATTAATGATATAGATGGATCACTGGTGCTTGTAAATAACATAATCTACACTCTTCTAAAGCAATTCTTTTCAAGTCCCAACAAATCCTGCTTGATTTGACCCATTAACATAATAGATGCTCACACCTGTTGTCAAATATTAGATTTCAACCTAGTTTTGGTTTTGTCCAAACTGTGAAAAAGGGGAAGATCTCTAGTCAGTGGTTGATACTAAATTTTCAATTATTATTGTTATTTATTATTATTCAAAGCATGAATGATGTGAAGAGTTCACGACAAGGTTGCATAGACAACAAATAACATCATGACAGCTATAGAAAACCAACACGGAACATCAAAGCATGGACAAGTAAAGATTACAAATCAAAAGATAACAAGTTTGAGTAACTGATCCTTGGAGATTAGCAAAGGATAGTGCAACTGACAAAGATTTTAGCTTGTAAAATATATTTTTTATTGGATGAGGGAAAATCAATGTTCCTTGAAAATAAATTTTCATAATTGTCTTCACCAGCCAAGCAACTGACAAAGATTTTAGCTTGTAACTAAGCCAAGGGTAACGTTGAAAACATTGTGAAGACTATATTTTTGTATTTTTCTTCTATTTTTGCCTAACTATTTATAGTTGAATTTGATTACTCATAATTCATAATTTTTGTTTTGCTCGTTAATGAGTATGATCAAAAGCTACGTAGCCCAATTGTTTCAATTGCTAATTTTTTTTTTGTTTGTTTATAATTGTAATCATGTTAATATATTACTAGTCTTTTATCATTTGATATGGAGCATGCATTACTAATGAACATTATAGAACTATAATGTTGGATGATAAAACTCAAATTATGATATTATGAACTCGTAATTTGGGGGAATAAGGGTCAAAGGGGAAGGCAAAAGGAAGCAATGGGCGAAGTGGTTGGGGAATATTAGTGAGTTTCGTATTGGTTGGATAGGAAACTGATGAGGAAGCATAATGGTTGAGGATGGAGGAAGAGGGAAAGGCTATAATAATAATATGGTGGTGAGAATGAGGACCACAACCAACTTGTTACAGCTACTATTAAGTCTTTTGCAGTTTGCTGTACTATATAAACTTTTAAGTCTTTTGACTATCAATAATAAAAACAAAATGATAATAGTGGAGGACCAGAAGCAACTTGGTACAGCTACTATTTGGGGATAGGGAGGGTGGGTTACGTTCACATTGTTTTTATTTCATTGTTGGGAAAGCAACACAAGAGTGGGATAAGAAGATTCATTGAGCAAGTGAGTGAGGGACAGGATGGGGTCGTCCCTGTTCTGGTCCTTCCCTTGCCAGTGTCAGTGTTTGCTGGGACTGACAAAGACGTTTACTCTTACGTACTTTGCATCTATATCAAAAACCTCGCTGCCACATATTAGATGTGCTCTTTTCCATGACCTGTCTCTACACTCCCCATATCTAACATCACTCTCAATCCATCTCCATGCCATATGTATACTTGTTCAAATTTTACCGACTATTTCATTTCAATTTAAAGCATTATTAATTATAGTGTGACATCAACTGGACCTCAACTCTATTATTCATCACAAGTTTATTAATATTATTTAATTTATTACAAATGAATCAAATTACACAGAAACAAACTTTCCTAAACGACAATCAAAGTGCCTATCCGGACGTGTATGGCCAACTACTTGAATCTACGGGAATGCAATATATGCACCAAATTAAGGTCCTGTTTTTTTATGCAGTATGGCGCGGTATGGTGTGGTAAAATTGTGGCGAGTTGTGGTGTAATTGTGGCGGATTATTGGTATGTTGTGTGGGTTTTTTGTATATATATAAATATTGTATTGGTAATTGTGAAAAAGTAATTTGTGATGGGTTGTGGTGAATTGTGGTAGAATGATATTTTGTGGTGGGTTGTGACAAATCATGCGGTGGTGACATGATTCTTAACCATGAAAAGAACAGGGCCCAATGATATGTTACATTTACCATATCTAAAATTTATTGTAATAATTTTTGTCACTTCACTTTTGTGAAAAACGATTTACATGTTACTTTATCGAAGCTGTAGCTTGTAGCTTGTAGCTTGTAGTTATTTTTCACCGTTTAGGTTTTTAGTTACCTCACTTTTGCGGTTTATTTCATTTTTTATTGAGTTCCTTTAATGCTCTTATTTGTACCGAATTCATACTTAAGAAGAAGTTGACCCTCCTTCCGTTTCCAACAACTAGATCCACAATGATTTTTTTCCTAAAAAAATCCAGAAGATGAAGATGGAGGGAACAAAAATGGGAGGGTGTTTTGGGGTTTCCAATGATATATATCATAAGTAATCGAGAATATGATCGATGACAAATATATGCTATGCGGATAACGAAGTTGAATTTCTATTTTGCAAGTTGAAAATTGCAACGAATGTATAATTTAAGAACAACATAAGTAACTATCCCTCTTAAATTGTTGGGCTCTACGCGCTAGGGCAACCAATTTCCTTTGCAATATGGATGTGTGAACTTCCCTTTGTCAAAACATATCTCTAATTATGGCTTTCAAGAAATTCATGTCTACATTCTGATCTTCTTTTATTCGATGAATTTTCTAAAAGATTTCAGTGGGATATACATTTCTTTTAAAATCTGTTTATGTTGACTTCTCAATTAATAATTTGTTGATGTAGCTAGTCTCACATACATATGATTCATGAATATTAGGGGGTTAGATATTATTACAACATATCACTTTTATTTGATGTAGCAATTTTACTGGTTAAATTTGAAACTTGTCATTGCTGCAAATTTCACTCAACTTTTTCAAAAAGTAAATCAAAACATCACTTACCTCGATTGAAATAGCAAAATATATGATTGCCCTTCACAAACTTCAATTAATACAAAAAATACTCAAGTTTCAAATTGAGGTTCATTAGAAAATAAATTTTCTTGTTTATAAGTCATATAATTCTAATTTAGTTTTAGAATTTCATATAGTACTATTAAAGTATTGTATGCTTTAATTATCAATTAAATTAAATTAAATTTTATTTCTTCTTTTGTGATTAAAATATTACAATATTCCTTCTATACCTTAATATTGTCACTTCTATTTGTTTATAGTCATAACACACCATTTTAACCTTCAATTTCTAACATAATATATTTGAAAAAAAATACTACATAAATATATTTATATGAAAATTTTTCATTATATTTCATCCTCTTATCAAGTGATAAATTATTCTAAGTCACGTCTACAAATAGTTCATTTATGTTACCAATATTTTAGTAGGGTCTTAACTCATATGTTATTACTATAATAATTATTTTTTATAATTATTTATGATAGATAAGTAGAAATAAATCCAAAATTATAACTATTGATCTTTATGTTATTTGAGCAATTGATAAGAAGTGATCACTACCAAAAATCAATGAATTACCAGCTGAATTTTTCCACTGGAACATATTAGTGGAAAAATTCCTAAAATTTTCCTACTGTTTGAGTATTCCCATTGATTTCCTATCATTTTACTTACAGTGGAAAATTTCCCATGAAACTACCACTACTTTTCCACTATCATAAATTTTTTAAGTTTTAAATATTATTTAACTCCCCCCCCCCCCCAAATTTTTGAGTTGAATTTTCTCTTTTAATTGTTCCCACCAAAATAAATATGTCAATTTTTTCAAAAATTTTGACTCAACAACCAAAAAACAAAAACATTTCCCACCTTTTGGTGGCTAGGTGCCCCTCCATACCCCCTCTAATTTTCCTTTCCCTGGTTTGTCTCTCATTCCTTCAACAGGCAACATCATACCGAACTGTAGAAAATGTGAGCACCAAGCTTAGAACTTCAGGTTTTCGACCATTTTCAAGGAGGTTAATACATCCTAAGAATCGTAGAGATTCTGGCACTAATAAAGGGAGGACGAGCATCTTTTGCCATTCCTTTTAGGGCACTCGAGGGCGAATCGGTCCATTTATGATCAAGCGCATCATCCCGAGTGTGTTAAGGACCCTTGAGTTGGCAATGGCTAATCGGGATACTTCCTACTCATGCATGGGAAGAAGGAAGATTGAGAATGGAAAGGCATGGAGAATAGCATGGGCGTGCCAAGATGAACTCCCTAGATGATGTAAGGCCGAGAATGACATGGTCGTGCCACAGAGGGGCATGATCATGCCATCTCTCGCCACGGTCGTGGCATTTTCAAATCAGCGGCCTATTTCGTAAATAGACTCTACTAAAACGAATTTAAAGTGAGAGAGAGCAAAGTGAGATTTTGTAAGGATTTCACGAGAAAACCATCATGTCATGAATTAGAATGAGTTCTTTACAAAATGTACAAGTATATATAGCAAAATGAATTTATATGATTATGGAATAATAAAAGTAAACATGAACATTCTAACCTTATTCAAACAAGTAGCATGCAAAGAATAACTTGGAGGAGGAAATGAGGAATTCCTTAAAGTCAATGTGTTTGGGAATTATTTGGTGCTCCTTGAACAGTCAAGCTATTGGGGTATTTATAGGTGAAAGGGAGTTGATGAAAATGGGAAAAGATGATCACAGTGCATGATTTACGTAAACTTGTTCATGATTCCCATATAAAACCGTCTGGCTTTTGGAGGGAATTTATGAGTATAGCGGGTATCATGGATCTTGGTTGACTGAAGTTATCATGCGGATTAATGAGGTGGAAGGCTACGTAGGCTGGGTGAATTTTGTTGTGTTTCCTCACATGGATTGCCGAGGTGGCAAGCATTGGGCCTATTGAAAGTTTCTCAAAAGCCAACCGACTTTTGAGGCGTTTTAGGCTGTTTATTTGGGCTTTGTGTTGTTTTAGCTTTTGGGTTTGCTTTCCCCAACTAGCTTATTACATCATGTACATTTTATTCTAAAACATCCAGTACAAAACCCGGTGTCTACAGAGAGTCCCCACTTTGATTGAGTATGAACAAGACGATGACCAAAGTAGTCTTGACGATCTTGATGATATGATTCATACTATGTCCCAAACCTGAGCGACACCCGGAAGCTTGGCCATGTGCATTACTGTGAATGCTCGATTGTGGACCCCGGAAAATCGCGATGGATTTCCCCTGTGGTGCTACTTGGTGTGATTGGGAGCCGACTAAGGTTGCTTAATCCTTAAATAAGGATACTCTTGATTTAAGAAAAACCTATTGATTCTTATGTACCCTAAGCTTGTAAAATCACTTGGGACAGTCACCTTAGCTTGAAATATTAATCATATATTTGACTCGGGATTTCCACACAAGAGACCATAGGTGAACGAGATGGGTCATTGAACTGACCCAATAGGCTAAACTGGGTCAGACTAGTGATCCTTTTGGTCACTGCCTAGAAAAGAGCCCAGAAAGAGGACTATGGTCGTTTGGCGTTAGTCCTGTTTCTGCCCATTTTCTAGTCCTTTAGCCCTTATATTTTTGTTCCTAGGATGAATATAAGACTAGTAAATAAAAAAAAGAGAAGAGTCCCAAAAAAAGTGAATCATGCAAGTTATGATAAAAGGAGTCACCAATTGATTTTAAGGAAATCAACGTACTTTTAAAAAAAAAAAACTTCAGCCTACGAATCTGTATTCCAAGTCTAGGGGTAAGATTACGAGTCCAAAAGTTAGAAATCTCTTCGACTCGCCTGTTCGATAATAGACTGTATAAAATTGATTTGAAATGAAATAGAGCCAACAAAGTTTAGAAAAGGTTTCACGATGTTATATCTATGTCATGCAAATGTAAAGATTTTTACAAATTAATGTACAAGTGTAGCACAAAGAGATTACATGATTACAAGATGATAAATAAACATTCTAACCTTGCTTAAACACATAGCATTCAAAATGTTAGAAGGGAATGGAGAAATCCTACGTCAATATGTAAGAAACTTCTTAGTAATGATGTGACGATAATAATGACACTTCTTGTGTTTGAGATAATGGTGAGAGACAAGGGAGGAGTTCTTGGGGTGATTTTTGCTAGTCTCTTTTTGGTCGGAATGCCTTAGTATTTATAGGAGGAAAGGGATGTGTAAAACATGGAAATGAGAAAACATTATCAATCTTTTATGCCCTCTATCCGTTGAGTTTGGCCGTTTGGCCTTGATCCTTGCATGGCTTGATCACACAGTCCCATGCATTAAGTGATTGGGTTAACATGAGGTGAGGCACAGATTGTTGATATGGCCACCGGGAGGGGGGGGGGTTGGCCGTGAGGCCTTGCTTGATTTTTTTCCCCACGGACCGCTAACTTGGCAAATTAGTGACATGGCATGGCTGAAAATGGACTAAGGCCAAATGACCATAGCTCTTCTCTTGCTCATTTTCTTTCATCGTTTGAGCTTTGATTTTCCTTGGGCCTTGCGTGTGAAAATGGACTAAGGACAGATGGCCAAAGTCCCTTTTTAGCCAATTTTCTTTTATCCTTTGGCTCTTGGGCCTAACTCACAATGATGCATGTCTGATGCTCTTGGTTGACATTTGTGCATTTGACACGGTACAAAATACGGTGTCTGGAATACTTCTACTGGGATAGATACCATTGAGGAGAGCTTGGTTAGTGCATCTACCAATCCATTTTTGTCCCGGGATAAGTATTGGAATTCGAAGCACTCAAACTGGTCGACGTATCCTATTAGTTTCCGTTAATATGTTGTGAGGGATTCATTCCTAACTTTCCATGATATCTTAGCCCGATTGATGATGAGGCTCGAGTCACCGAATACTTTGATATGTCGTTCCTCGACAGCTACAATAGCTTACAATGCGATGATGCATGCTTCGTATTCAACAACATTGTTGGTGGCATTGAAATCTAGTTTCACAGACATAGGGGTATGTGCACCCTCAGGTGAAATCAAGAGAACACCTATTCTGCACCCCATTTTGTTGGATGTGCCATTAAAGTACATTTTCTATGTGACATCATCTGTGAGGAAGATATTCTTGTTTAGGGAACTCCAAGTTAGTGCTTGGAGGTTCTTGCGAGGGAAGATCAACAAGAAAGTCAGACACGACCCTTCCTTTTATAGAATTTTGTGGCAAGCATTTTAGGCTGAGCTTAGACAGCATCACCACCCATCGGGTTATTCAATTATTTATAGTGGATTGCTCCATGATAAACTTTACAAGGCTGCATTCGACCACCACGTAGAAAGTGTGTTGAAGCATATAATGCCTCAGCTTATTCGTAGCCCATACCAAGGCAAGCGTCATTTTCTCGATGTTGGCATACCGACTTTCATACTCAAGAAATTTCTTACTTAAGTAATAAATGACGTTTTCCCGTCCTTTCACCTTTTATGCCAACGTGGCTCCCATCACGGAGTCGGGTGCAGTAAGGTAAAAGAGGAGAGGCTCATTCGGTACTGGAGGTACGAACATTGGAGGATGCAACAAGTATTCTTTGAATTTGTCAAAAGCTTCTTGACATTGGTCATCCTATTCGACATGAGCTCCTTTCTTCAACTTTTTGAATAATGGTTCGCAGGTCATGGTGAGCTTGGAAATAAACCTGATAATGTATTGCACTCGTTCTAGGAATCCTCGGATCTCCTTTTCTGCTCTAGGAGGTTTCATATATTGGATGACCTTTATTTTGGAAGGATCCCTTTCAATTCCTCACTAACTTACCAAGTAACCTAATAGCTTACCTGAAGTGACCCCAAAAGTGCATTTCACAGGGTAGTGCCTCATCCTATAATTTTTCAATCGGAGGAAGAACTTTTGAAGGTTAATAATGTGACCTTCCCTCGTTTTGGACTTGACGATCATGTCATCTACATACACTTCAACCTCTTTGGGCATCATGTCATGGAGTATGGTATTGGCAGTCCGCTAGTATGTTGTCCTCGCATTCTTGAGACCAAAGGGCATCACCATCTAACAATATGTTCCCCGAGGAGTGGTGAATGATGTTTTCTCCACATCCTCCTCTTCCATCTTGGTTTGATTGTACCCGACATAACTGTCATTGAAAGATAGTAGCTCGTGTCCGTAAGTGTTACTCACCAACACATGAATGTGAGGAAAGGGGAAACTATCCTTGGGATTAGCTTTATTTAGGTCTCAGAAATCTACACACTTGCGCACCTTCCCATCCTTCATGGGTATAGGGACAATATTGGTTATCCATTCAGGATACTGCACTACTTTGATGAATTTGCCATTGAGCTGTTTAATCACTTCCTCCTTTATCTTTTTGGTAGGGGTGTCCAAAAGCGGTTAACCGCTATTACGGTTAACCACTTTGGCGGTTTTAAGTTTTTCCAAACCTAAACCGTAACCGCCTAAAGCGGTTAACCGTTTTGCGGTTAACCGCTTTCGAAAATCAGAAACCTAAACCAAACCTAAACCGGTAGTTAACCGCATTGACAATGCGGTTAACCGCCGTTTGCTCCAATTTTCGATTTTTTTAGGTTAGGCTTTAGGTTTTTTTTTAGGTTTTTTTGGGTTTTCTTTTAAAATTATACATAACCGGTTAACCCCGGTTAACCAATTTTCCAAAATTCAAAACCGAAACCTAAACCGCGTATACCGGTTTGGTTAACCGAAACCATAAAAATATAAAACGCCAACCAGTTTGGTTTTACCGATTTACGGTTTCAGTTTGCGGTTTATGTTAACCATGGACACCCCTACTTCATGGCCTATTCAGGCTTGATTCTTATAGATTTTTGGCGTACCAGTTTTGCATCGTGGAACAAAGGGATGGTATATGTCTTGTAATGTCCCTGTCGATTCTCGGCATGTCCTCATAAGACCAAGCAAATACATCGAGAAACTCTTTGAGAAGATTTGCAAAAGCTAGTTGCTCCTTTATTGATAGAGAGTTATCAAACTTGAGTTCATGAGGCTTCTCCCTTGCCCCCACATTTATGCTTATGGTTTCCTCGATGACAACCATCTCGCTCAAACTCCTCTAGCATCTCTGCTGATTCATTTTTGTCTTCTAAAGGGTCAACAAATTCAGATTTATTATTCGCACAATAGTTCAGGGGAGGGGGAAGAGAATTAGAGTAAGCGGATACGTTCATTCAATAGACTGCAGAAAGGAATACATCGTTAGCTAACTCTGGGCTAGCCCCGGTTGAATCAGAACTATTAGGATCCGACTCTATGACCCTAGGAACAAACTCTCCTACAAAAGGGTAAAACAACTCTCCTCAGTATCAATCTAAGTGATCACATGGTTGCCTCCATCTTTTGTGATCATCTGGCTTGGATTGAATCCCGGGTTGGATATTGCAGGGATAACAACATCAACTTTTTGCTTATCCCTGACGACTTCTTTCCCGAAGAACATACCAAATATGTTGCTTCCATGAAGTGTGTCTACTCTAGCGGTGGTTGCTTGTCTCGGGAGGGAACAAAGGCAATTCTAGTGTTAGTAGCACAATTTTGAAAATTTCGAGCTCTGTTACCATGATGCCTTGGATTTTGAAAATCCGTAATAGGGGAAATCATCATCTTCTCTTAGGAACTACCCATTCAGAGTGCAAGGATAGGGCTTCACTCGGTATAGTGTGTGAGGGGGGGAGGGGGGAAGGGGTTCTCAATCCTCTTTTTCTCAGCCAAAGCCAACTTCATGAGCTTCACCTCCTTCTCAGTGGGTTTGTACCCTAGGCCAAACCTGCATTTGTGCTTGAAGGTCTTAAGCTTGGGTGCCAGTATGTTCTTCGAATTCTTGCCTAGAAGCATGCTAGGGAAATGTGCTTGCTTCATTAGTACGACATGGACTTTGTTGTTTGAGTATGGATCAAAGTCAAATGAGACTTCATCCTTGCTCAACATCACCACCATTTCGAAGTTATGCAACTCCTCATCGATAGAGCTATATTTAACTACTTCTAGGGCTTGTTGTTTTGGGTTGAAGATAGCGTTGATTGGTTCGTATAGAGCCATAATGCTAAAAATTTGTGAGGCTTACAGGATCTCTCACAAGTGCAATTTAGCATTTGAGTTCACAATTTAAAACTAAGTAATGAACCTCATTTAATAGTCCATTAATAGACGTAAATATTGGAAAACTAAATTACATTTGAATCATTGAAACTTAAGTATGATTGACCATCACTTTTTAAGTAAATATATTTACTATTTTAATAACGGTTTTGCTATACGTCGCCTTAAGGGCGACGTATAAGGAGAATCTTATCTATCTAAAATTGTTGAATCTTCCTTTATTTATAATTTATATATAATTTTAATTGGCTAAAATAAAATCTCAATAAATTTGAAATTTGCTTCCTAATTTAACTCAAATTGTAATCATAATATTCTTATTATATATTACCTAAAATAATAATTTTTCACATCTACCAAGAATCCAAACTTTAAGTTACAGTGAAGCTAAACCCTCAGTTGAATTTCCTAACAATCACTAAGAATTCAAAAAATTACAATTTGGTACCCCATGTTTTCTGGTAATAATTATTTGGTACCAAACTTTTCTGTAATAATTTTAAGGTACCCTATGTTTTTGTGTAATAATTTATAGGACCCTATACTGTAGGAAAATGGTCATGGCGACATTTGGCGCCAAAATGCGCTTAGGATTTTTTTGGTTTTCCTTATAATTTTGTGACCATTATACCCTTTTTTTATATCAGTGAACTCTTCTTCTCCGTTGCTTCTTCTTCTTCTTCGTTGCTTCTTCTGGCCAAACTCACCTCAATTCCATCACCCAATTTTTAGATTTGGTTTCTGCTTCTTCCCTACTCTCACCGACTTCTTCCCTACCTATTCTTATTCTTCTTCGATTGTTGTGCTTCAGAATCGTGATTCTTGCGTCTCTCTCCTCCATCGCATCCACTGGATGCACAGACCCAGTCACAATCACAATCACAATCACAATCACGATCTATCTCTCTCCTGGAGCTGGGTTTTGTCCGATGAAGATGTCATGGCTTGTGATTTTCAGAAAATTGGACGCAGCGATGCATCCGATCTGCTTAATGGGTCCTGGGTGATGATTGCCGGGGATTCTCAGATACGAGAAGCTGTAAACAATGGCTGCTTCGAGAAAGCCCTTGCTTTTTACCGCCATATGTGACGAACTGGGTTAACCCCCGACAAATTGACCTTTCCCTTTGTAGCAAAGGCTTGTGCCAAGATCTCGAGTTTAACTTCCCCAGATGATTCATGCCCACATTTTGAGATCACCCTTTTGGTCTGACATCTTTGTTGGAACTGCTGTCGTTGATATGTATGTGAAATGTGACCAACTGGAATTTGCATACAAGGTGTTTGAGAAAATGCCTGAGAGAGATGTCACTTTGTGGAATGCCATGCTCTTGGGTTTGGTTCAGTCTGGTTTTGTGGATGATTTTCCTTCTTTTCAAGCAAATGAGGGTTCAGGGGATTTCCCCGGACTCAATCACTATCGTAGGATTGACTCAGTATGTCACTGAATTGAAGAATCTTTACTTGGTGAAGGGTGCCCATGCATTTGGGGTTCGTTTTGGGGTTGTGAATGATGTTTCTTTGGCTAATACTTTGATTTCTGCATATAGCAAGTGTGCAGATTTGGTTTCTGCTGAGAGTATTTTTTATGGCTTACATGTTCAATCGAGGACTACTGTCTCTTGGAATTCCTTGAAGTAGAAGAGGAAGATGAAATTGTTGAATCTGATGTAAAATTGGAAGGAGAAACTGTTGAAAAATTGATTTAGGGATTTAGAGAGTGAGTGTTTAGGGAATACGATTTAGAGAGTGAGTGTTTAGATTAGATGGAGAGAGAAAAATTGCAGAGAGTTTGGATGATTCTGTTAAAAGCTAAGGGCAAATCGGTCAGTTCAATGATTCCGGCAAGTGTCCGACGGAGTAGGGTCCTATAAATTATTACACAAAAACATAGGGTACCTTAAAATTATTACAGAAAAGTTTGGTACCAAATAATTATTACCAGAAAACATGGGGTACCAAATTGTAATTTTTTCCTAAGAATTTATGCCAGTTTAAGGAATGATCTGCAAATCATTGTTTAGTTGGAAAACTTTGTACAGGATGTGTGAAAATTTTCTGATAATCACTATAGCCCTATATTACTACTTTTTTAGGCTTTGGATTGGCAACTACACATCACTATTTTGCCATTTTAATTCGGTTACATCTCTGGCTCAACCTCTCATTCTTTTTTTCTCTTCTTCAATTGGGTTCTAAACTCCACGTTTCATTTTTTTTTAACTTTTTGTGGGTTTCCAAAATTAAATTGGTGAGAATGGGATTCAAGGGAAGCATTCAATTGCAAAGCTTCAACATTAGTTTTTTGATCAAGAGAAGCGTCAAGGTGACTTTCTTATTGAAAGAACTTTGAGTTTTAAATTGGTGAGATTGGGATTCAAGCGAAGCACTCAAGTACAATCCTCCGATTATTAGTAGATCTAGAAAATTATTCATTTTAGATAATATGTATAAGAATATGATAAGAATTTGAGTTTAATTAGGAAGTGTATTTCTTATTCATTGAGATTCCATTATATGGAGCTAAAATTATATACAAGGTAAGAATATTTTGATTAGAATTGAGTTAAATTAGGAAGCCAATTTCGAATTTATTGAGATCTTATGTTAGCCAATTAAAACTATATATAAATTACTCTGTGGGAAGAACAAGGGCATTTTGGTCACTTAATAAAATTAATGGCCGAAAAAGCACCAAATAATTACTAACCCAAAAAGTAAGGGTACCTCAAAATTAGTTTTGAAAAGTTGGGGTACCGAAAAATAGTTTCTCCAAATATTGGGGTACCTCCGAGTAATTTTTTGATTATAAATAAAGGAAGATTCAACAATCTTAGATAGATAATATTCTCCTTATACGTCGCCTTAAAGGCGACGTATAGCAAACATATGGGTTGAGTTTGCTTATTAAATGTTATCAACATCCTAAAATGGAAGACTCTGTCATAATTGGTTTTTTTTTTTTTTTTTTTTGCAACTAGTCATAGTAGTTAAAAAGTGTAGTACCCTTGATTTTAGCTTTCAAAAATTAAAATTAAAATATATTAATCAAATTGAGTTGTTGAAATAACTAATACTAAGATAACTATCATAGTTGGAAAATTAAAACTATCATTAATTTTACCTCAATAAAACATCGAAATCAATATAATTAAATTGATCATAGTAATTTGCTGTAACAGTTAAACGCATTTATTGAGACATAAATCATTTTAGCGGATAGGAATTATTTTAGATAAGTAAATAATATGAAATCTACAAGTACCATAATTGAAAAAAAAAAGAAGACTATATTAGGATTTTCATTCTAAAATATATCATGTATGAATGCATTTTTGTTGGACTCTCTTATTCTAATATATTTATTATAGACATATAAACAAAGCAAAATGATAAACATCTTGTCGCAAGATAATTAATAACAATCTTACATTTTATCTAAATCTCTTGTATAGTTAAATGTAAGTATATTTAAATCATTATAAAGGTATGTTTCATTACTTTGAATGTTATTACAACTTATAAACAATATATAAGAATAATTAATTGTTTATATTTTTTCATAAATATAAAATCATGCATAAAATGTGTAAGAATAATCTCTTGTATAGTTAAATGTGTATTTTTCTACTATAATTGATAAAATTAGGTTATTTATTCATACTTTTTACCTAGCTAATAAGTATTATAGTCTTATAGTTGATGAATATATAATTACTAGAGAAAATATTTTTAAAAATTACAAAAATGTAAAATATAGACAATTCAGAATGATTATTAACCATCTTAAATCAAGATGCGTGCCATTGTCCATAAAGCAAAATGCAATTGAGATTGTGCTCCTATAAATTCCAATAGAATGAGCGGTAGTTTAAGAACTTTCACATTGTATCTTTCTTTTTTTTTTTTTATAATTGAAAGCCATAAAAGGCAAAAGAAACAGCACCAGCACAACACTCCGAAAACGGCAGAAACACATTGTATCTTTCTTACCATAATTGAAGAGGTGGTTTCTGGAAAACAAGTAGGGAGTTAGCATGCTTTTTTCGGTTGAACAATTATCATAGATTCTCAAAATTGAAGGCTACATAAATCCATAATATTTTGGATTCAACTTTGTAGGTATGTCACCCCTATTTACGGCTACCTGTTTGTGCAACTTGGGCCAACATGCTTACAAACCCCTAAGGTGTTGTTCTTTTATGCGGTTAAATCATGCTGCATTACACATTAGTTCTGTAGTTTACCGCAAATATTTCACATTCATTACTTTTCTCTCTCATTCTTCTCCTCTACTTTTACATCCTCTCTCCTCACTACCCACAGACCAATAACCCACCACAATTCCACCGCACCTCACCACACCATTCCGCAAAATACCGCATAAATGAACAGGGCCTAAGAGGTTAATACCAGTTCTATACACCTACCTCAATAACAACTTCTTATTATTACTCCCTCCATCCCTAAATAAATATCAATTTGACTAAGATTTGACCATTGATTATTATAAATTATAATGAGTTACCATATAAAATTAAGGGTTTTTGGATGGGAAAAATCTATACTGAGGGTCTTGTGATCGAGAATAATCCAAAGTGACTTTTTGGCTGGTGGCAGTCTATACTTAGTCACTATTTTCCCGTAACATCCCAGATTGAAATTCCGGCACCGAAATACTGATGTGGCAATCCGACCACGTGCCATTTTAATTGAAAGTATGCCACGTCAATTTTTTAATTCTATTTTATCGTTTATTTTGAAGTAATGGGAATTGTATTAGGTGGAATAAATAATTTAATTTTCCTTAAAATCCGAAAAACATTAGTTGGCTTCTGTTCAACGATAAAATAGAATTAAAACAAATTGACGTGGCATGCTTTTAATTAAAATGGCACGTGCTCCGGTCGCCACATCAGCTTTCCGGTGCCGGAATTTCAATCTGGGATGCTACGAGAAAATAATGAATAAGTATAGACTGCCACCAGCCAAAAAGTCACTTTGGATAATTCTCGATTACAAGGCCCTCAGTACAGATTTTTTCCAGCCAAAAACCCTAAAATTAATTAGCACTGTTGTAATTTTTAGTACAATATCTTTCTAACGGTGGTAATTTTATATTGTAACTTATTGTAATTTGTGAAGTAGTCAACTGTCAAAACTTAGTCAAATTGACACTTATTTAGGGACGGAGGTATTATTATTATTATTATTATTATTATTATTATTATTATTATTATTATTATTATTATTATTATTATTATAGCCAAATTGATACTCCCTCAGTTCTTTTTTATCTGTCATTTACGGTTTTTTGTGCCAATTTTTAATTAATAATTTCTAATATAAAAATTTTAAAGAAAAATATAATATTATACTTTTTTAATAGTACTTTTTATTACGAATTTAATGATATCAATTTTGTATGATAAATCATTATACAAATTAAGATATTAACGGTCAAAATTTTTGCCACAATTCCCTAGGCGACAGATAAAACAAAACGGAGGTAGTACTTATTTAGGTACGGAGGTAATAATAATAATAATAATAATAATAATATTATTATTATTATTATTATTATTATTATAGGCATTCTTCTTTTTTGTAGCTAGCTAGAAATTGATTTAAAATAAATTTAATATCAAATTGTGAATGTTTGTTAAATGGTGGGGACCACATTGGTTATCCATGGAAAGCTGAAAGCCAAGGGTCAGACGTTGATTCAACTCTAATATCAGTGCTCAACTAATGAAAGTAATGAAACCACCGCCCAGTTCTCAATTATTGTCATTGCATTAACTAAAGCCGCAATAATACCTTCTTCTAGTTTAATTCGTTCCCTAGGAACCAAGCTGATCAGGGACTATTATTCTTACCAGAATTATTCAACGCGATTAATTATATAATTTTGGGGAAATATAACTAAAGAAAAGCATTTTCCTCCTGATTAATACGTTACATTTCTTTTAATTTTGATCTTGATCCACTATAATAATCAACTTTATTATAATTGCCTAGTTACAGAAGTTGAATGAAGATGTATGGTTTGCTTTTGGTTGAGGATTTTGTTTGATATTCAAATTATTATTTATAATTTTATATAATTTAATTTATGGAAACAAATCTTATAAGCAATAATGTTTTGTGTGAAAGTGAAAAATGACATTATGGACAAAGTAAATTTCAATATATAGACATAGTATATATTACCTCCGTTTTGTTTTATCTGTCGCCTATGAAATTGTGGCAAAAATTTTGACCATTAATATCTTAATTTGTATAATGATTTATCATACAAAATTAATATCATTAAATTCGTAATAGAAAATATTATTAAAAAAGTATAATATTATATTTTTCTATAAAAGGTTTATATTAGAAATTATTGATTAAAAATTGACACAAAAAAACCATAAATGACAGATAAAAAAGAATGGAGGGAGTAATGTGGACATGATACTCATGCTTTATGTCTACGCTTTGAAAATTTTCCTTTCTACATTATTTCTCAACTTTCCACGAAAAGTTATTTCTGGCATTATTAGTTCCTTTTAATTATAAGCTGAATTTAAAATAGTTAACTAACTCTCCATCTTACCAATCTCATAACATGAACCAAGCCAGTGGCGCATTTGAATTTTAAAAGTAAAATGATAAACATCTTGATGCAAGATGGTTGATAACTATTTTGTATTTCTTCTAAATCACTTATAAATCATTAGGAAAGTACTTTTCATTACTTTGATGATTATTATAGCGTATAAATAATATTATTTTTTCATAAATATAAAAAACTATGCATAAAATGTCCATTTTCTACAATGATTGATACAATTAGACTATTATTTATAATTTTTGACCTATCTAATAAGTATTATACTCTTATAGTTGATAAAATATGTATAATTATTAGGGAAAATATTATTAAAAATTACAAAAATATGAAATATGGATAATTTAAAATGGTTATTAACCATCTTGGTCAAGATGTGTATCATTGATTAGGTATGTTCACTTAAGAATAATAACCATTGCATACATTTGAAAAAGAAAGTTAGATCGACAAACCGTCAAATATTTCAATAGTAAAATATTGTATTTGGCCATTACGTGATTTTATTTAACTATCTCGGCGTATGATAGATTCATTGTTAAGTGAGTCAACTGCTTTTCGATTGTTTTTTTTTTATGTGTGTAGTATCGTAAAATCGAATTAGAACGATCCATATTACACCAATCAAATACAACCACTCTTTGAAAAAACAAAATACAAAGACAAAGATAACTCATTCAATTGAAGTAAATAAGTAATCAAATCATTCAAACAACCTAATCTAAGTAACCAAACATTAAATCAAGTATTAATTACTGGAAATCACAAACAAGCGACAAATTGAACAAGTTGTGTAATGTCCACTATCCATCAAGAAGTAAAATTAGACATAAGAAATACATAACAAATCTCACAGAAAGTGGTGTAAACACAAATTTGGAGTCTAAAATAAATAAAGATAGGAAATTGAGAAACAAATTAATTTGTATTAATATTAGAATATATACGGGTAAAATCTCTATATTAAATACAATAAAGTAGTCCTCTGATTCGATCTCTTGAAATTTGGTTGAGCCGAGGGTGCGAGCGTTCGATCTCGAACGCATGTTTAGCTGAAGAACCCTTGCAGCAGTTCTTAACCTAGCTGAAGATCTTGAGCGTTAATTCCCTTAGTACTTAGTAGCTGGAGGCTGCTCAAAGGTTGACTGTTCGCAGGTTGACTATTGGTTGCAGTTCTTCAAGTTCTCGGATATGAGGGCTTGAGTGCTTAGTCTCGATCGATGAATAGACGAAGAAGATGACTGCAGTCTTTGATGTGAAGAACATAAGTTGTTGAACTAGCAGGCGTTGGTCCTCGGTGCTTGATAGCTGGATGTCGCTTGTAGTTCAATCTTCTGATGGCTTTGCAGTTCTTGTCGAAGAACTTTGTTGTTTTTCTTGATCAAGACGTGCTGAAGACTTGGAGACTTGATCTTGAGTTTCTGCAGACTTCGATCCTTGGCGCTTGGTAGCTGGAGGCCGCTGGTAGTTTGATCTCTTGGAGCCTCTTGATGATGACTGCTGAATCTCTGGGGGCTTTCAAAATGAAGGGGGAGGACCCCTATTTATAGGCTCTGGAGGCCTAACCCCTAAGGTTTTAGTTGGGCTTTGGGCTTGGGCCCAAGTTAATTAATTATTCATTTAATTTTAAATAAAGAAATAATTATGATTTTTTGCATCATCTTTGACAAGTATCATGATGTCATTGGTCAGGATGTATTTCCATTTAAAATCCAATTAAATGGAATGTCGTAATTAATTTCACACATGACGGATGCTAATCAGCGGAATAAATTTAATTTAATTTCCACGTATCATTTTTTTAATTGGTCGATAAATTTTTGCCTCCTACACCCTTCGAGAGTCGGTCGCGAACACAAATTTTGAATGTTTGAAGGTTGAGTCTCAAATATAATTTGTATTCAGCGGGCATACTATTGGGCCTAAATTTCAGTTGGGCCAAACGGAGTGCGCCGCTGATTTGAAGGACGATGACGTCATCTTGGAGCAGAATTCAACCAACATGACTAGGATGCCCCCACATTGCATGCTTGAATGAAGTTGTCAATCAGCCTAAGTATTCCATTGATGGTGCTGACTTGGAGCAAACCACCATCATAAAGATCTTGGCAAGCCAGAGTGCAGCTTGAAAGCCCACAATTTTGATGACTTGGAAGCCGGTCCATTTTTTGCACTTTTGACTTGAGAGTCTTTGTTGTAATGACGTCGAAATCTTTAACCTTGTCGACTTTGGAGTCTTGCACGAGTGAGCTATGGACTTTACTGACTTAAGAGTCTCTCTTATTAATTTATGAGTCTTTTTCTATCTTGACTTGGGAGTCCTTCATCCTATTGACGTGTAAGTCTTTTATTTTCTTGACTTGGGAGTCTTGCATCCTGTTGACTTGTGAGTCATTGAATTTTGGTAGTGTATGAGTCATTCATTTTGACTTGGGAGTCGTGAACTCATGAATCTTTTATCGCGGCTGACTTGGGAGTCTTTTCTTTGGTTTCCTAGGAGTAATTACTTTTCTTCACCTTAAAATTTGATTTTAATGACTTGGTAGTCTTGAATTTGGCTTACTAGGAAGTCATCAATTTATTTGACTTGGAAATCAGTTGGTTTGATGACTTAAGAGTCTGAAGTTTTGGATTCGCTGACGCAAGAGTCATATGCATCGTTGACATGGGATTCTCGAATTTTATTGACTTGGAAGTCGTGATTTTGACTTGCGAGCCCTTTCATTTTGTTAATTTGAATTTGGTTGACTTGGGAGTCAGGAGACTTATTGATACGAGAGTTTGACTGACTTGGATGTCTTCGTCTTGTCGTTCACTTGGAAATCAAGGGACTTGGTGACTTAAGAGTCTTGAAGTTTGTTGATTTGAAAGTCTCGAATTTTTACGGACTTGGAAGTCTTCAATTTTTGTCAACTAGGAAATCGGTGAATTTAGTGACTTGAGAGTCTTGAAATTTGTTGATTTGAAAGTCATAAATTTTTGCTGACTTGCGAATCCTGAAGAATATTGCTGACTTGGAAGTCCTAGTCTTTTTTTCTTGACTTTTGAGTCTTTCATTTTGTTGATTTGAATTTGGATGACTTGTAAGTATTTCATTTTGTTGATTTAAACTTGGATGACTTATGGGTCTTTGACCTAAAAGTTTTGAATTTCGATTTGGGAGTCTTTAACTTTGGTGACTTGAGAGTTTGACTTGAAAGCCTTGGGTTTGGACTTTTACGAGTCTTTCGTGTTGATGACTTGGAAGTCTTAGATTTTGACTTGGGAATTTTTAATTTTGTGGATGACCTGGAAATCTTGAATTTTGATTTGTGAGTCTTTTTTCGTGGATGACTTGGAAGTCTTGATTTTTTGACTTGTGAGTCTTGATATAGATGACTTGGAAGTGTTGAACTTTGGACTCATGAGTCTTGATTTGGAAGTCTTCAAAATTTGTTGACTCCTTTTTTTTTTGGGTGAACATTTTAGGCTCTTGCTCAGGAGCTTCTCAATTTTCTTCATCAACTTTGCGATCTACTTATTTTACTCGTCGATTATTTATGTCTTTCTCTCCGCTTTCCTTAGCAAACCTTCTCTACGTAGCCTCTAACTTGGTGATCTTTTCTTCCATGTTAACAGCTCCAATTGTCATCACCGCCATGACAACGGTATGAGTAGATTCAGTCTCTACTTGCGAGAAAATAGATTCTTCTTCAGAGATTGGGGAGGAATCTTCACTAGAGTAGCCATAGTCTTCAAAGCCCTCAAATTGGAAGAGCCCGCAAGGTGTAGTCTGCTTTGAGCCAAAGGTAATCGAAGTTGGCTTCCAACTTCCAAGAGTAAGGAGCCCTTTGAGTTGCCCCCAATATGATGGAGCCGACAATTAGATTCTTTAGTAATTGATTTGGTGCATTCACCGTTGGTTTTTCTACCACTATAGAAATAGCAGCGGCGACAGTTGCCATCCTTCGAGTCGTTACTTCGCTTGATGTGACACATGCAGTTGTTGACCCTGGGATGAAGCTTGAGTCATCCTACTTATTGAGAGTCGAGAGACAACATTATTAGGTGTCATCGCGTCGTTTGAGTGAAGATTGAACTTGATTTCTTGGAGAAGGAGATGAGAGG
Source organism: Portulaca oleracea (assembly GCA_029582165.1). Classification (NCBI taxonomy): domain Eukaryota; kingdom Viridiplantae; phylum Streptophyta; class Magnoliopsida; order Caryophyllales; family Portulacaceae; genus Portulaca; species Portulaca oleracea. The sequence goes on along the minus strand of CM055873.1, from coordinate 32,748,844 downwards.
AAGAGAGGTCCCACCGGGCGTGCCAAATTTGTAAACACAAATTTCGAGTCTAAAATAAATAAAGACAAGAAATTGAGAAACGAATTAATTTATATTAATATTTGAATATATGTGGGTACAATCTCTATATTAAATACAATAAAGTAGTCATCTGATTCGATCTCCTGAAATTTGGGTGAGCCGAGGGTGCGAGCGTTTGATCTCGATCTCGAACGCATGTTTAGCTGAAGAACCCTTGCAGCAATTCTTAACCTAGCTGAAGATCTTGAGCGTTAATTCCCTTAGTACTTAGTAGCTAGAGGCTGCTCAAAGGTTGACTGTTCGCAGGTTGACTATTGGTTGCAGTTCTTCAAGTTCTCGGATATGAGGGCTTGAGTGCTTAGTCTTGATCGATGAATAGACGAAGAAGATGACTGCAGTCTTTGATGTGAAGAACATAAGTTGTTGAACTAGCAGGCGTTGGTCCTTGGTGCTTGATAGCTGGATGTCGCTTGTAGTTCAATCTTCTGAAGGCTTTGCAGTTCTTGTCGAAGAACTTTGTTGTTTTTCTTGATCAAGACGTGCTGAAGACTTGGAGACTTGATCTTGAGTTTCTGCAGACTTCGATCCTTGGCGCTTGGTAGCTGGAGGCCGCTGGTAGTTTGATCTCTTGGAGCCTCTTGATGATGACTGCTGAATCTCTGGGGGCTTTCAAAATGAAGGGGGAGGACCCCTATTTATAAGCTCTAGAGGCCTAACCCTTAGGGTTTGAGTTGGGCTTTGGGCTAGGGCTCAAGTTAATTAATTATTCATTTAATTTTAATTAAAGAAATAATTATGATTTTTTGCATCATCTCTGACACGTATCACGATGTTATTGGTCAGGATGTAATTCCATTTAAAATCCAATTAAATGGAATGCGGTAATTAATTTAATACGCAACAGATACTAATTGTCCGGATAAATTTAATTTATTTTCCACGTATCATTGTTTTAACTGGTCGACAAATTTTTGCCACCTACAAGTGGCATAACAAAATAAATACATTAATTACAGTAAATCTTAGCAAAAAAAAAAAGGTTTCAAATAACCTAGTTTCAATAGAATTAAGCAAACTAATAAGGAAAAATAAATAGATAACTAAATCTTAAATATTTAACTTAAAATCTGAATTCTAACTAAACCTGGCCTAAAATTAAATCGAAGTAATGAAATTATTAATAATAAAATCATAGAAATAGATTTATAGATTAGAGTATAAGACAACATTTAGACAAAAATACTTATAGCGACTGGCTCGACGCGGTTGCATGCATCTATTCCGACTGTCGGAGAATGAAGGCGTGGTGGCATTGGGTCAATGGAAGCGCAACTGGATAGGGGTGGCTTCAGCGAAAGTCAATGCTCTGTGTCTAGACTCTTGTGTCTATTGTTCTTCGATGACCGCCTTGGCTTCGACTCATAGAAAGCAGCGTCGTTGGGCTTCGATGACCGGCGACTAAGTGGCGGCGTGGTCGACAATGGTTGGTGACATGGTGGGTTGGTGCCTAGTGATCGAGATCATTGAGTAGACTCAGAAGTCTTGAAGAATGAGAGGTTGTATTAATTAGGGTTCTGATTTGTTTATTTCAATGTTATTACATATCAAAATGAGAAATTTATAGAAAAATAAATAAAAATAGGGTAATAACAACAACTGGGTGTCTAGGCTTCTCCATTTGATGGCCAACATTAGTATTGCTTTGGATCTTTTTTGGATGTCCATCTGATGCATATCTGGTCAGATCCAAGGATGAAATTATGCAAGGCCCTTGACCTGGAAATTATGCTCATTTTCAAGTACCAATGTCAATTATGTCACTTACCTCAAAGTAGACATTCAAAGTTGATCAAATTCATTGTCATTGTTAATCCAGCTAAATCATATTTCAGTGTCAATTACTGATCATTAGAACCACCAAGGTTGGTTTGATCAACATGGGTCTTCAAGCTTAAATCTAGGCCAAGGATTGTTTATATAATCTACGGGCCAACAAACTTTATGAAAAGTGGTCAATGTCTAAATATTGCAGTTGAGCTATTAATGATGTTCAAGGACCTTGGACCTACTAAAAGTAGAAAGAATCAGGTGGGACTGCAATCACTGCCATGGTTATTGAGCTTGGGAAGGTAGAAATTGAGCTTCTTCAAGTCGGTCATTACGAAGCTCTTTAACATTGATTCTAGGACCTTGAGCAGATCAAGAAAATTACTATAGAGCTTATAGGCGGTCCATAGGAAAGTGAAGAATAACAAATCTAGCTTGGTCTTGATGCATATTTCCAACACTCTCAATCACCAAGCTCCGGCTACTCTCTTAAGGCCCAAGGAACAAGCAATGACTAAGTCCTCCTACCAAGGCGTTTTACTTATCTCCATTTATGAAACTTACTTCTCCAATCTTGATTTCGGTAGTCTGAGGACCTTAGAGAGCTTTTTGGATATTCCTAAGACCAATCAAGGGTCTTATGGAGCTTAACATCCTTTAACACAAATAAAGTTCATGGGACTATGCTTATTTTCAAGTTCAAAGCTTAGTTCCAAGGTTTTGTCTTTAAGTTTCAAGGTTTTCCAAGGATGATTGGCTAATATTGAGGGGCTAATCCATCTTTTACCTTGCTGAGGATCTTCACGGGACATTTATGAATTGGGAAGCTGCTCGAATGAAAGGATAAATGATGAAATTGGTTGCCAAAGAAAGAATATTCAGCTCACACACCCTCCCACTACCTCATTGTATTGTTTGTACTAGGTTGCTGGTTTATAGATTCCCCCTCTATTTGTAGCTGGTTTCCTTGACCCCCAAGCTATTTTATTTTGCATTTACAGTTATTAATAGACTTAGATCAAAGCTGGGAAATTATCTTGTAATCTTAGGGAGTGGTTGGTAGGAATTCCCTAGAAAAAATTTCCCTTAACTCGCATCCAAACGTGGGGAAAATAAGTCATCCCGGGAAAATTGACCATTTCCCCGGGGTTATTGACCAACCAAACGCACCCTTAGTCATTGATCAACCTCTTGTGTGGGTCAATCTTGGCCCTTAAAGCTTTCTTTACCTAGGGCTTTGATCTGGAATTGACTAGGCATGCAAGATTCAAAGCCCAAGGATCCATAAACTATCTACAGTTTAAGGAAACCCCTAATTAGAACTCATAATCTCCCACCATTTTTAGAGTTTTTAAGATAGAGATAACAAGAAACAACTAAAAGAAGGATATGACTAATCTAAAGAGTAATTAACTAACCCAATAGCCTAAGAATCACAAAAGGCTACAAAGATATTCGTTACAAGCATTCAGACTTGTTCTTCCAAGAAATTCCACCAAAAAGAGTTTGAAAGATGCACAACAAACTCACAAATCAAAGGAAATTAATTAAGCACTCCCACAAAGTATTAAGCTTCATTACAAAGAAATTAGGGTTCCAAATACCCTCTGAATAGTTGATAAACATAAGTGTTTAAGTGGTCAAAAGTTCCTACAAAATGATGGGGATAAGGGTTTAAAATGGGAAAGAAAACACAACAAAGAGAAATGAGAAATTCGCACGGGGTTCATGAGGCGCGACCAACGCCTCATGCAGAAAGTTGGGACGGAGAAAATAGGGGAGGCGCAACCAGCGCCACTTGATTACGAACACACATAACTTCTTCGTTTTGACTCTGATTAGGACATATTATATATCGACAGAAAGCTTGTCTACTTTAAGCTCCCAAGATTTCGTAGTTATCGAATTTTTATTGAAGGAGTTATGATCGAAAGAGTGAAGATATATATTCTTCTCATGCCTAATTTTGCCCAATTTCTTCATTTTCCTCCTTCCTTCATTCTACTCTTGCTTCCTTGACTTCCCGTCTTCTTTTTTTTTTTTGGTTCCTAAGAATCGGTTTCTCTAGTGTTCATCCTTGATGCTCCATGAGCCCGACCCCAACCCTTGTAAAAAGACTAAGATACCCCTTTGCTTCCAAAGATAGTCGATTTAAGGCTTCGAAAGCAATCAGAGCTTAACTTGAAGGAAAACTAGCTTGGACCCACTTTCGTTATTTTATTTTTCCCGATGCTAAGGACCTTGGCAAATATGGATCAGGTTTGAACCTAATTCCTATGTTTACCTCCCCTACAAATACTAAGAGTAGGGGGGTAAAGGCTAGCTAATTTTGATGAATGAAAATTAGGTGTTTCGTAAAGGAAAATTGGAATCTAATAAATCAAACTTTATGTCCATTTTGATATAACAAACCAAACTTAACTTTTTGTTAATGGCAAACTGTACTTAACATAATATTTTTCTTAGTGAACCTCCACTAATTTCCGGTTACCGGAAAAACAACATGGAGGTTTTTTTTGCTGATTGAAATGAACCTAATTGAAATGAACAATGTGTTGGAAGAAAGGCTCAAGCAGCTGTTATCTGAAGTGATAAGAATGAGAAATGAATTACAGAGAATGAAGGATGTGAGTCACAACTTTGAGTGTCTGGATGAAGAAAATGTGAGACTCATAACCAAGTTTGACAAGGAGAAAAGGAAGAGGAAGTCATCTTCATTTTCCTTTTATTTTTCGCCTATAAAACACTCCACATCAGCAAAAAAACCTCCATGTCATTTTTTCCAATAACCGGAAATTGGTGGAGGTTTACTAAGAAAAATATTATGTTAAGTACAATTTGCCATTAACAAAAAGTTAACTTTGGTTTGTTAGATCAAAAAGGACATAAATTTTGGTTTATTAGATTCCAATTTTCCTTTCGTAAACTATCAAAATCTCTTTGCTTTATCAAAGGATATTGGTGGTGCAGGAGTTCCTTTATAACTGAGATTGGTATTTCTTTATGTCTTGGCTTTGTGGGGATTTTGGATTCATTATGGGGTATTGATGGTGGCCAAGCCTTTAGTCTCTATCCTTGGTGAGTCCTAGACTAACTTGGCGCGTAATGTTTATAGTAGTCATATCATTTTGCTTACATTGTTTCCTTGTGCATGTTACTGTTTAATGTAGAGATGGCAATGGGTCTTGGATCAGATCTAGACCCAATCAGACCCGACCCATTTAAGCTTGTATGGGTCAGGTTTGGGTCAACTAAAAACTTGGTGGGTTTTGGGTCTGAGTCTGGGCACAAACGCGAGGACTCGTTCCCCAGACCCCTCAAATTATATATATATATTTGGCAGTAGCTTATACATATAATGCAAGTGGATGTATTATAATATGTAGAAGATCTTCTCAGGTTAAATTAATTAGCTCGTCAAGTATCACGAACTCAACTAAGCAAGTCATTTACAACAAAGGTAAATGTTAGCTAGATTTAAATTTCAATACAAGTTAATATTGTTGACTAGAAAATCACTCTTTTAAACATCAAGAACCTTAGTGAATATGAAAGGCTCCCAATCAAGGTTTGACTTGTGATGTTTCCTTGATGTCAATATAATCCTAGTAAACACCCCCTCCCCCCACACCTTTTATTTTGGAGGAAATTAGGAAGTGTATATATAACTAGTGAATTAATGTAATTTTACAAAAGCATTGGAGCAATTTGGAGAAAATTAGACTATGAGTAAATAGAGTTGATGTCTTGATGACTTTGTAATATTTTTATGTTGGACTTCACTGTAGTCTCGTACATTGAACTAGATGATGGGGTTGAAAACAACTATATATATTTGAGTAGAATAGTTATTATCATACAAGTATGCAATTATAAATTAATCCAAAAGTTCGATAAATCTCTAGCACAGTCTAAGCTTGTTTTGTTGTACGTTCGCCTTTTCATCTGTTTTCTTCGCCGTCTATATCGACGGAGGACGGAGATCTTCTATGAAAGATGCACTCCATCAATCAAGCCTTTGGTTTTCTACATCCAACCATGCAAACTCTCACACATTCAAAGGTTATGCACTCCACATAACCACAAAATGCACCGAAGACCATCTCATGGTACCCTTTGAACCTAAACACTTTGACGCACCTAGGTTTGACATCATATGCATACTACATGTTTAACTACTTATAATTGATTTGAACGAACTTACAACAAATGGTTGATGTTATACCCCGTTAACTACTCAACATTTGAATGCGCTCTTACAGAAAATGCAAGGCTTGCTAAATAAGAAAGCCAATGACCTAGAGCTGAAGCATGAACAACAGCAGAACGCCATTGACATGCTCCTCGAAATTTTCTTGAAAATCAATGAGAAGTTAGGCCTTGATGACGAGGTAGGACCTAAAAATGTCTCTCAAGGAAAGAAAAAAATATTTGTCAATCACCACATCCATGTTAAAGAAGTACGCATTGAGATGCAGACAAAGAACAAAGAGGCAATTGCCTTGCCAAATGGGAAGAATACCATATCAAGTAGGAAAGCAACTAGTACCACTAGCAACTCCCCTAAAAATGTGGAGACCAATGATGCCACTAGAAAGTATGATGTCTATGCCTCATACACCCCTATCGAAACCACTTATATTCATGCTTTCAACCAAATCTTGAAACAAGGAACAATCGAGTTGCCCTCGCCCAAGTTAGAACCAAAAGTCTAGTAATTAAAAGAATTGGAACCCTGACCAATTTTGTAGCTACCATAGATGCAGGGGTCACGATAGTAAGAATTGTTTCACCTTCAAGAACAAACTTGAGGACATGATCGAATTAGGGAAACTATCCCTACCTAGAGCAACACAAAAACCTAACTAGAGTAAGATTGCTTCAAGACCAAGTTGCAAATAAAGGAGACGATACCAAGAAAGCCATGGAGTTAGCTAGAGTCACTATCTTTCCTGTGATGCATTTTCATTTTTTGATTTAGTTAGAGTCGACATTAAGTCGACTTTTAATGTGTGCGTCTTTTAAGGCTCAATAAGATTATTTTATCCAATTATGACTTTTGAGTTTGTTCTTACTACTAAAAAAAAAAAAAAAGAGAATCTCATGTTGCAGTTTTAACTTAAGTTGAAAAGCTCACTCCTCTATTCACCTACCTCAAAATCTAAGTCTGACTCATCTATCTCCCTCACGTTCTCTACATTTTCATTCATCACTCTCATGTCCTGATAATCCAGGGTTAAGAAACAAAGAGAGAGAGAGAGAGAGAAGTCAACCTGCACCATCATCGAATAGGTTGGACAAAAGAAGAGTACGAAAAATGAAATAAAAAATAAACAAAAGAGAGAAGCCAACCTGCACCATCATCAAATAAGTTGGGCAAAAGGAGTGAGCATAATGAACCAAAACCAACAGTCTCTTAAAGTGAATATCTCCACACCATCTTACATGGCAAACAAACATGCGTAGGACAAGGGGCTTCAACTCTACCCATTTATGATCGTACCCTTTCCAGCATTACCAATTTCCATCTCATCTTCAACATGCCTACACTTGTATCGCCCTTTACCCCTTACATCTATCCTTACCTACCACCCATACCAACATTAACCATACCATCCATTATAATAAACCCATCACTTGAAAGACCTTCACCTTCACCAACCTTAACCTAGTCATTCAAACCCGAAACCGAAAAGGTGTTGTCACAAACATCATCAAGAAGTAGGGTAAAGACAAAAGGAAAAATGATCATAAAAAAAAGCAAAAAAAGAAAAGGAGTTCTTAATTGGTCCACCAACACGAATCGGCATGAGTGGTACGGTGTTCATGTCCCTTAAACACTTTTTTTGCGTATGAAAAAACCTGTGCTGGAAGAGTAAACCCCATTTGGATTGTCCATATCTCGGAGTTTACCAATAGAAAAAACGACGGGGAAAAAAGGGAAAAGAAGAAAGACAAAAAGAAAAGAGGAGAATGAGAAACAAAAGGCAGAAACAACAATCACACACACCCAAAAAACCTGTAAACCTCTTGCTCTCAAGCCTTACGCCCTTAACCTTCACATCTACCCTCTAACCTTCACATATACTCGAAGCCTTCATATCCACACACCTGCCCAAGCCTCTAAACCTTCATAACCATACACCTCACCATACCCTTAAACCCTTGCATCCACAAACCACCTTACTACATACAAACCTTCCACTACAACATAAGTGGTCTATAGCAACACTCATTATAGTAACATTTCGGTTAAGTGTTGCTATAAAGTATTTACAGCAACAACTCACACAAATATTACATTAGATATAACCTAGTGTTACATTTTTTCTAAACCCGTTGCCTTTACTATGTTACGACAATAGTTTCTAGAAAAAAAAAAAGGAAAAATAGGCAAAATGGGTCTGGGTTTGAGAAATAGTAGGTCTACTACATCTTTGTCTAAAATCACTGTAATAATTCATTTCCCTCCAAACCAATCCTTCCAAATTTTAATTAGTAGTCTCTCCTCTCTAAAAACACGCACTCCATAATTAATCTTACCCTTAACCCTATTTCACTCTTCAATCTTTACCCTCTTCCATTTTTACTCCCTGAATGCCATGCATGCTGATTTGCGATACTTGCTAGTTAGTCCTGCGAATGGCGTTGAGGTCATCTATGCTCTATTAGGGATGTGGTCAATAGTTGGTTTCTCTCGTTAATTGGAATAATATTCACTATAATTTGTCTATTTCAATGACATTGTACAATTTGAATTCATGTTTATTTCAAATTTCAATTTTAAGTATTGTTAGTTCAATATAACATTTGGCTTTTAGGGTTTCCTTTAGTGAATTTATATTGAATTCCCTAATATTCAGGGCTGGTATTTGTTCAATTTATTTGATTTTCGTGAATCGACTTCAAAATGTTGAGTCAAATTGTTGACAATTTGATTAATGTCAAATTTTTGGGTTTAATTTGTTCGAATTAGGGGTTGATTTGCTTTGATATTCTGTGTTCATTTTGCATAGGTCGGATTAGTTTGATATTTTTTGGTTCATTTGATATATTTGAAAGAAGTTGGTGTTTTAAGTCCATGTTTTGCTACATTCAAAGCAAAATTTGTTTTACATTTTCATATTCTCTCAACTATTCAAACTTTTCTTGCCTAGTGTTTCTTTTTGTCAGTACTATACCATTGTGCCTTTTTTTTGTCTATTTTTTCTTGAGTTGGTTTGTTGGAAATGGATTGGAGATTTGGTTGAATTTAGTCTCTACTTATTAGTTTTGTACTCTGCAATCATTGGAAAAATGACATATTGTTTCAATAAATGTTGGTTATTTGTCTATCTAAAGTGGCTGCATTTCTCTTTGTTTATTCCTTTCAAGCATGTGGGGCAACTGGTTTCTCTGCTACTTTCCTGAAAAAGCAAAGCATAACAATAATAGGCTCTGCCATTTCCTTTGAGCTAACTGATGTAGGATACACCACGAGAATTGAAGAGGATTTGAAACCTGTAGCTACTGAAATAGCTTTGCTTCTTGTCCCGGAGAAGTTCTTTGAAGTTGTTTCAAATATTTCATCAGTCAACGGGTAATTCAATTTAATGTCCCATACCCAATTAATTAATAGTTGAAGCAAACTTCAAACTTGATTATGGTAATCATGAAGAGTAAGATACTCACGAATTTAATTGACACCAATAAATAACTTAGTAAATGTCACTATGTGTAGTATATTGCAGTATACTAATATACTTGAAAATTGAAACTAAATGCATACATAGTTTAACATGACGGACTTGGAAAATTTCAATCTTGTATAATACGGTAAGAAAAACCAATGTGTGATTGTATATTAGTATACTATAGTTTTATGGGTTTTATCAACTTCACTTTCGGGATCTAGCATTATAAATTTTTTCAATATGCATTTGTTTTTTGCAGCAGTTGAAGTATAGATTAGTCGTTTTGAGGCTAGAACATGAAGGTTTAGGAGTAGCACTATGAGATACAAAAGTTGAATGGATTGGTTGAGGATAATGATATCTGAGACAAAAAGAATGGTAGGTTCTATACAATTGGCTCCATCTGTCCTTATTCCATGGGTGCAAATTGTGTGTGTGTGTGTGTGGGGGGGGGGGGGGGGTTAAGAGTTACATTTACAATGTTCCACATGGTAGTATTATATTATTTTGATGATCTCCTTAGTTTCCATTGGAATTCCGTTTACATTTCTTTGAAGTGAATTCCAAGTTATTTAAAATGATTTACTTTCTTCCTTTGATTACATGCTACTTTACTTGTTGTTGGATAGACTACGATGCTTTTGGGTAATGAAGTTCAAGAACCGGTAACATGCATACATTTTTGTTGTCCATCTTTTGCGAACATAAGAGCCTTTTTAATTTTTATATACTTTTGGGTAGAGAAGTACAAATTATTCAGGTGTAAAGGATAATTGTATTGTGTTTTTTGGGTGACTTTGGAAAAGGTTGTAAAGTACTTATCTTGGAGGATCTGTAATTGTAATTATACTCTACTTCAATGCTAGTGTAATGGAATTTATTTTTATATATCAATTATGATTGTCAATGTTTCTTACATGAACAGTTCAAAACAATAAATTGTTGTCATATGGCAAGAAAATTGTGTTACATTAGACAAGACTCAAATATTGTTGCTATTTGTGATATTTAAGGCAACATTTTTGTTTGTATGTCTTGCATAGCCTGAATACCTAAGGTGACGTTTTCTTTCCAAGTGTTGCAATAGCCTAAATACTTATGGCAATGTTTTTTTTTTTTTATACAAGTGTTACAATAGCCTAAAAAGTGTTACAGTAACTTCTAATGAGTAAAATACATTTACCCTACCTGACATTTGTGGTAATAATTTTTGCAAACCCGACATTTGGGAAATAATTTTCCCCTTACCTGACATTAAGTGAAAGTGATTTTTAGCGGTAAAATCTTGTCACTTCTCATCGGAAATGAGGAAATACAATAATGCCCCTATATGACTATCAGAATGTATCATGTTGTCCATTAATATTCAGAAGGAAATGATTTAAATGATCCTTTCATCGTTTTATTTCTGATGAAAAGTCGGATTTTGCCATTAAAAATCACTTTCACTTAATGTCAGGTAGGGTGAAAATTATTTCCCAAATGTCGGGTGTGCAAAAATTATTACCACAAATGTCAGGTAGGGTAAATGTAATTTACTCAACTTCTAATAACACACACCTAATGTAACACTTTGGAAAGCGTTGCCATAAACCTAAGGTAACACAATTTCAGTTTTAAGTAACTGTTTTGATGCGTTGTTAAAGCCATACTTGGTTGTAGTGTTTACAAATAGGGCTGGGCAAAGGGCTGGATCGGGCCGGGTTCGGGCCAGCCACTAACGAGCCAGGTCGGGCTGGATAGAAACCTTTTTTACTGGGCCCAAATAGGTTGGGTTTTAACGGGCCTTAAACAGGCTGGGCTGGGTTCGGGCCGGGCTAAATAGAGATTTTTCTCAATGTTCATCAGTGGTCCTTCTTCATCCTGTGAAAACTTTTACCATAGCTGTCCACATCACCCCTTGGGCCTTGGGTGGTACACTTTCCAAACTTTACAAATGTACTTGTGGATACATAAATTTTGTGAATAACAACGAAAATTAACATGAATTCTACTAACATACTCGCCATCATACAAATACAAATGAGTTCATAAACAAGTCAAATATTAGAAATTACATAAATTCATAAATAATCCAATTCTTCCAACTTAATTGTTCTTGCAAAATTCAACAATACTTTGTCTCAAGTCACTGCAAATTATTAGCAAACAATCCAATCAAAAGAAACTTATTAGTAAATGAGAAATACTAACAAAAATTGCAACTTATTTATAATTATAAGAACTTTATATTACCTAATCAACTCAATTCTTCACTTAATTGTTCTTGCAAAATCCATCAATATTCTTCACCTCCACACAAGTCCACCCATTTCTGATTGATACTGCACCCACCCTCTTCTCTTCATCAGGTACCCTTTTTCATCCTACATACAATTCATTTGTTCTTTCTTTCAATTTTTCATCCTACATACAATTACTTCAATTCCTTCAACCCAGAGTACATTTCATTCAAACAAGCCTTCTACCTCTCTCCAAACAAGTCATCACAATATGGTATGCTGATAAACCAAACGAAGCCCCTAAACTTCAACACAGTTAACTAAAAAAAAACACATTCAAAACCTAAGGTTTGAACCCCTAATGCGAAATTACGCATGATTTTCGAATATCCACCGACAATCGAGGTAATAACCATGGAAATCTACAGTAAAAGAGGAATTTGGAAAGCGAAAAAGCTAGATTTGGATAGAGAGATGGACGTACCCATCATAAGAGAGTAAACAAGCAAGTAGTTATTCTTGAATGAATTGAATGCAGATGTAGATTCGAATATCCACCGACAATTGTTTGCTTTTGCTGCTTTTGATGGTGGCGACGATAGCGGGTGAGAGAGAAACTTGACAGGGAAAGTGAGACTAAGATAGTGAGAGGCAAAACCCTAGAATTTGTGAGGCACTGCAGACGAGTAAGGAGCCAGCCTGTTCTTTTGGTTTAAACGACACAAACCCGTTTCTAATTACTATCAAGCCCTAACTCGGCCCGCGGGGGCCTGCGAAATTAAATAAACGGTGAGCCCGTTAAAAGGCCGACCTATTTTTTGGTTTGAATAGGTACAACCCATTATTTGCAGCCCGCTCACAACTGCCCAATGGGCACCCGCCCATTTGCACAAGCCCATTTTCAAAACATCCATCTATATCCACCAAACCTACCTTACAAAGCCCTCCTTGAGGCATCAGTCTAAAGCTAGATCTTATGAACTACGATCGGTTTGATTCCATATCAAATACGTGGGGGAACCTCTTTGGGGCCCGACCACTATCATTCACTGAAGGGAACCATCTTTCTTAGAAGAACTTGGTCTTTTAGAGAGTGAATAAAGAGAGGCTAGCTCGAAAACACCATTGGAATGGGGCTAGGACAAAGGAGAGCCATAAAGCAATAAAGAGATGCTAGTTTCGGGCAGGCTAGGCAAAAGGAGAGTAAACCCTGAATGTCAAGGTCACTAACACATTCTTGTGCTTCACCGTTATGAATCCTCCTCTTTCTTTTTGTCAAACTTTTATCACCCTCCATATCCAAAAACCATCTTGTCATCTCTCCTCATATGAAATGAGTTCACCCATTCTGGCCATCTCTCCTCATCCAAGACATATTAATTGTCTACTCCATCACACATATTTGTGGCTTCACCTCTGCCTCTACAGAGTCACTCACACAACCCGATTCAGCTCAATCATGCAGTCATGAATCCATAAAAGGATATGAACACATTGATCTCAATATATGCCTATAATGGCTCACCACCTCATCTAGTGAACCATCCCTACATCATTACATACCACCCCTACATTCTTACATACCACTTCTCCTTTCGCCATATCTTTATTGATTTCCCTTTTCACTCAATAAAGCACCCATAGATACCAAGAGCCATCAAACGAGCTGAGTCCGCCTCATCTAGCCACCCATTTTTCATTAGTCTCCCTTTAGACAAGCCCCTAAATGAATCCATCTAACCATCATCTGATTTATCCCTCCTTGATAGCCCTTTTTATCCTTCTACATCAACTTACCCTCCTAGAGCTTTTTTTTTACTTGGTCATTAGTGCAAGTATGAGTTCATTACTTGATGCTCATCTTCAACACATCTAAGTGGGGGCCTACCCTTCAACAAAGGCAAGGAGTCGACTACATCCAATTGTCGAGTAACTGGAAATGATTCTTGTGATCATGATTCGATCTAAGGAAAACAATGACAGGGTTAGCATTTACAAAGAAATCACCAAAGTGAGGGCTTACTCGAACCTCCATATTGTCTTAAAGATAGTAAACTTAGTAAAACATGACACTAAAAAAGGTACTTACTCCTCTTATATCCTAGTGGTAGCACAGGAAAAAGAAAACTTAACTACCACTTAAGGACACACCAGACGTCATCGCATTTTAGGATAAATCGACTCAAACCTCCATAGGAAGACAAGATATTGATGCCCTGTCTCCTTGGATTGTGTCCCACAACCATTTAGAGTACGTGCCTGACTGAGGGCTCCGAACACTTTAAGAGCAGTCAACTCAGCATGTCCCTAGGAGATTGTCTCACCACTATCCTTAATTATTACATGATGGTTGTCTCATCGTCCTCCTTCATGGTCTCTTATTTTCGCTAACTTTCATAGCATGCACCCACTTAGGGCTTGCCGCACCTTAGTATGACCCTGAAAGTAATAGATTCAACCCCATTCTCAAATCAAATCAACGCGCCTTTCACTTCTGCAACAACAAGAAAATTTTGAGGGCTGGGGATGCTACCACAGGTAGCAAGCCATCCAAGCTAATTGTTTCCAGTGTCCTTTCTTGTCCTAGGATGAATCCATACCCGAACCTACCTATCATGTCTTGTCCTGAAATTTGTCAGCAAGTCACTTCGACACTTAGGATTTAATTGTCATATTTTTAGGGTTGGGGAGTTGTCTGCATGTAGGGTACGGTCATGTGCATTGTCCAAAAAAAGAAAAAAGAAAAGAAACTTATCTGCATATTTTCATGAGCCGGATTTTCCCTAAGTCATGTAGGGGTTGCATAAAAAGAACAAAAAAAATAAAAAGTTGTGTCAAAGTCGCACATGGAGTCAATAGTCACGCACAAGTACATGATCGCGTAATTCCAAATACTACATCATTTATTATCTAAAGAGTCCATAGTCTAGTAGATCAATTGCATTTAAACAAGCATGATAGCACACAGGGTTAAGCAATGCACACTGAGAAAAAGGGAGGTAAGCGAGGCATAGCTAGGGCATCACTCAAGAATGCACGTTGGGTGCTAGCCAAGCCCGAACGTCGTCATCCTAGGGCAATTATTGCGTCAAGTCACGAAGAGCAAGATTAGAATGGTTTCTAATCACACTCTAAAAATATTACTTCTGCGTTGATCATTCTATTAAAGCAGCAAGCACATAACTTCAAACTTGTGAGAATTACAGACATCACCTCAAGCAAGGACTCAAACATGACCGCAAAGAGCTAGATTGGGCTGATAGGAGTCTATAATCACACACTAAAGGGTTGAATGAGTTTTCCATCAAAATATTAGAGATCTTGCCATGTTAGCTGAGTTGCTGCAAATCATATGACTCAACCAGATTTACTGTTGATAATCCAAACCAACTAAAATAGTCGTTCGAGATAGCCATAGCTACTGCGGATCATTCAAGTCAGCTAAAGCTACTCCCACCATCGAAGTCAACCAAAGTTGTTGCAAATCACCCAAGCCAGCGACAAATCGCTACAATCATTAAACCAAGCTCGACAAATCGAGGTCTAGCTGATAAATCGGTGCAGGCAACAAATTGCCACCTTTAGTTCATCAAGAGACAAATCTTCATTTTCATTTCATCCAGCAGCAAATTTCAACCTTCCGGTGATAAATCGTCACCAAGACCAAAAATTCAAATCGCCCCCACCGAGTAGGCGTACGGTGGGCCGCCTTCACTAGCATAGTGTGGGGAAATCTCCCAAACACCTCCAAAACAATTACCCTGAAAGGTGGCTTATCGCTCGAAAGGCGGTTCATTCATCATCAATCCAGCCACTCCGAAAGGTGGCTCATCACTCTTAAAGGCGGCTCAACGATCCGAAAGGAAATTACTTAATCAAACCTTCACTCCAAAAGGTGGCTTATTGCTCCAAAAGGTGACTACTTTATCAAATAGTTACTCCCAAACATGGCTCAAAGCTCTAAAAGGCGATTACTTCATCAGTCTGTCACTCCAAAAGGTGGCTCAACGCTTCGAAAGGCGATTACTTCATAAGTCCGTCACTTCGAAAGGTGGCTCACAACTCTGAAAGGAGATTACTTCATCAAACCATCACTCTAAAAGGTGGCTCAATGCTCTAAAATGCGATTACTTCATCAAAATGTCACTCCAAAGGGTGGCTCATTGCCCCAAAAAGAGATTACTTTATCAAACCATCACTATGAAAGGTTGCTCATTAATCATCAACGACCATTGTCAGACAAGAATGACAATTTTCTTCTTCATCGACCAGACACGAATGGTCAAGATCAAAATCAGAATCTAGACCGAAAGAAAGATCTAAAGGTTGAAATCCAAACTGAGCTAAAAGAATGATCCAATAGTTCAAATTCAAACCGAACCGTAAGAAAAATCTGAAGGTTCAAAACTCAAGTCGAGAAAGAAAAATTGCAAGGTGCAAAATCAAACTGATCCGAAAGAAAAATCTGAAGGTTCAAAGCTGAAGCCGGACCGGAAAAAAAAATCTAAATGTCTACAATCAAACTTGAGTGGAAGAAACATCCGATGGTCGGAACCCTAAACCAAACACAAGACAATCAGCTTCTAATCATCACCCAGGCCTGAAGAAAAATCTAAAGGTCATATCCAGCAACACCATCAAGACTACTTTGATTGTCGTCTTACTGAGACTCGATCAAAATGGGGGCTCTCTATAGACACTAGATTTTTCTCCCCTTTTATTTAATATATTGTAATATTTTATTTTAATTATATATTAGCACCTAAGTCATTTAATTATGTGATATCACATCTAGATCTGGCTAATAGTCAGGTCGAGTTGGGTTTGTGTTCTTGTCATACTTAAACGGGTTCAAAATCCTCTGACCTGAACCTAACACATTTATTAAACGAGTTGGAAATTGAAACCGTTTACTGTTTAAATTTTAAACAGGTTGACTTTATTTTGACCTATTTACCCATTTAAGTAAACGTGTTAGAATAAAGTTACCAATTTACCCATTTAACCATTAAATCATTTATACAAAACAACTCATTGTGGGATCGAAATAATGACATATCATACTCAACAATTTGCGTGGTAATATAATTCGAGTTATATATAAGGAGATGTCTTTTAATTCATAATCAAATATAAATATAATATTAAGTTAAAATTACGAGTCTTACGTATATTTCAAAGCGTATTACTGAACTTTCACCTAAGTTTATTGATAAACAGTATAATTGGGTAACAATTATCGAGAAAATGACTTGACCCATTTAACATGCCTAATTAAACGGGTTAAGTAGGTGGTTTTTCGTGTTGAAAATTCTGACCTGAACCTAACCTATTTAATCAAAAGGGTTTACTGTGACAACCCATTTAATTAAACGGGTTGAAAATTTCTACCTAAACCCATTTAGTATCGTGTTAGGTTCAGGTCGGTAATCGTGTCAGGTCAGCTTTTCCCAACTCTACACACATCCCATCCATCTCCACAAAAAAACCCAAGAGCCTTCACTATTTCATCCATTCCAAGTCTCCCACAAAAGAATTTTTCATTTCTAAGCCAAAAACCGCCCTTTCCATATACATATCCTCACTATTTTGAACGCTATTTATTTCATAGATATCCTTTTGGACTCACCTTTGGTGAGCTCAAAGTACACTCAATGAGCTTTCCAATGCTTTTTGAATCGGGTCAATCGAAGTTGAATGACAGAGATATGGCAGTTTTAAAATGAGAAGTCTAATCCAACCAGCGTAATCGACCGATGATGCCCAGGTCAACCGGCTGGTTACCGCCCCGAACTTCCCGAAAATTCAAGTCGCCTTTCCCTAACCAACTGGTTATTCCCCTAATGACTGGTTAGCCGCCACCGCCCTTTCCTAATCTGGCCTGAACCTTTGGATAGGCTCCGCATGATCAACGAAAATAGTTGCACAGAGTACGTAGAAATATTCCTCGGTACGATCATTAGACGAGAAATGTCAAGGAACTCAAATCCACCCACAGGTCAGACCAACGACTTAATTTTTCATTACTGTCCGTTGAGCTCAGTAGCATTCTCGATTGTTGACTCTTGTTTCCCTTATCGGCCTCCACCCCATGGATGGTACCTTTGACAAAGGTGCTCCTATAGGGATGTTGGCACGTTGCTGGAATAGGGTTCCATGTCGTAAGTCACTTGAGAATGTAAAAGTAGTTTCTCTATCATCCCCATACCTCTTCCTTTCACAACCAAACAATTAATTTAGATTGGGGGACATGAGGTTCGGTGTGTATATATATATATATATGTGTGTGTGTGTGTGTGTGTGTGTGTGTGTGTGTGTATGTGTGTGTGTGTGTGTGTGTGTGTGTGTGTGGGGTCCATCTTGAATTTATAAAATTAGTCATGTAGTTTCTTAATTTACAAAATTGCCATTGTTTATTATTATTATTATTATTATTATTATTATTATTATTATTATTATTATTATTATATAATAAGTGAATTAGGGATTTGTCTTGTCCCACTTTCAATTTTGATATAATTTTCCTTGTAGTTTTATAAAATTTACATGATATGGAACATGGTTGATTCATATTATGACTATTAATTAGAGGTAACGCTATTTTACCCGATGAATCACTATACCTCAAACTATGATTGTTTCATCATCCACAAAAATATATATATATATGATTTTTCCATTCACAAGTGACTACTTATATATGTGATGTAATTTGACTATAAGGGCCCTATAGCAGTACTTATGTTTATGTACACTAGAATCATGTAATGATCTTCACAATTTTCTAAGCTAATAATGTTATAATTATTGATATTACATATATTATAAGTTAGTGGCAACACTTCCTCCTCCCTTCTACAATAATTCATATAAAAGTAAAGACTATAGACATGTTTTAATCTATTTTAAACTCGTGCTTTCACAAAATATTGACAGAGAAAAGTCCTTACAAAATACATAATTTGTATTAGTTGTTATATTGATTTTAGTTTAGATTACATATGTTTTGTACAAGCAAATTAATTATTGACACATAGCATCAAATTAAAATTTTGATTTATGTAAACAATTTATTTTCAATATGAACAACTAAATTTTATATTTATAATTATCGGGTTAATGTGTGCGAAGCACTCACACATTGGCCAGACTAGTATATATATAAAATAATGAAATAAAGTTATTCCCTCAATCGCAAAATGCTTATTCGCTCCTTACTTTTTTAGATGCTCTATAATGTTGTCTTTCTAAAAATTATAAAAATTGAGTTAATCAAAATGAGTAAACACATAAACATAGTTGTTCTTAATGTTAGAAATGAAAAAGAAGATTAAGATAAAATAATACATTAAATTGATATTTTGAAATTTAAAAGTAATAATATTTTATCATTTTATCTTTTAGAAGGCTTGTAAATTAATTTTTAAAAATAAATTACAAATATAAGGGAAGGGGATAAATTTTGGGACCAAGTGCATGTGAAAGCTTACCCTAATAGTTGACAGTGCAACAAAGTTTCAATGTGGAGGAAACATAACTTGTTTTTGTACACTATAATAATAGTTAAATAAAATGAAGGCGTAAAAATCAATACTGTTTGTAAAACTCAAGTTTAAATTTATATGTAACTAGTTCTGATTCTGAAGAAACTTGTACATAAATTAAAACCGGTTTTTGGACCAGGATGAGCAATTAACTATGATGGAGATTGGAGAGATTTGGGGTATATGTTACATCTCTTAAAACAAATGAAATTTGATTGGAGAGAAAGAGAAAGATGGGGATTGAATAGAAAGAGAGTAAGTGGGAAAGAAGCTGATTCAAATGCAAGGATCCTTTTGGCAGAAGAGAGAGAATGAGGAGATAATGTTAATTTATGAAGCACACGGAATTGAGGCAATCATATTATACTATTTCTACCAGTTTTTATAATATATTATAGTAACTCGATTAAATTCTTAGACGATGTAGCTGAGTATGACTCATTTGCAGATTTTGAAGATTTTATCCTTAAAGTTTCAAAAGGTTAAGGTAAGAGTAAAAGAAAGTTAAATATGTTGATGAAATCTAAGTAACAATTTGTCAGAGATGCAACTTGTAGAGCTGCTTGTGGCCAAAAGGATAATCGGAAGGTAAGGATGAATAGGCATGCGAATATGTCGAAGAATGATAGTCTTGATGATATTGAAGCTGAGATTAATCGAAGGGCTGTTATTATTGACAGTGTTTTAGGCGCACGAGTCCTCAATGACACATCAAGCTGATTTCATTGATCTTGCATCATATTTGCGGTGTAATAGTTTCGTTTGGCTGTCGTGATCACAAAAGTCCCCATTGTGTTATTTTCTTTAACAATTTGTTTGTAACCTTTTTCTCTTGGTGGTAGTTGTTTGTTATTTATTTGCGATTTGTTGTATTTTATGAACCTTTAAACCTTTTGACTTTCAATAATTGAAAAATATATATATAAATATTATCAGAGTCAAACAAAGAGCGGATGGTCCTCATCAATTTACTGCTCTACCCTCGTCTAATTTTGGTCCCACGTGATCGTCGGTTCTTCTCCCAATCACATGTCGCCATATCAGCATAGCAGCTTATGTTCACGTGTGGCTGGTAATCTCCTAGAAACAGCTTATAGTGGGTCCCACATCAGCTTTGCTTTTCAATCTTTGGACAGCAACTGGCAAAATTTTGGTGTTCACCGGTAAAGTTGGAAATCAAATACCACGACTTATCATATACTGTAAATTATAAAGTCAAATTTTAAAATTTTTATTATAAATTTTTCAATATATATACAATGACTTATTATATAAAATTACTACTATTAGTCATGTTCTTTAGATTGGATAAAATGAAGTTTGAATTAAATGGATTGGATTGGATAAGTTATGATTTTTTTTGGATAATTGTGTTTTTAGATAAGATGTTGTGTAAGGTTGGATTGGATTGTATTGGATTGTATTGGATTAGAAAGAGTTAACAATCCAAAGAACAGGGCAAATATAATGTTATAAATTTATAATTGTTCATAAAATATTATATAAGAAACTAAAGAGTGATATTGAAGATCTTGACAGACAACTAAGTGACAATTAATATGGAATAGAGGAATTATTAATACTTTTTAATAATGCTATTTTATTCAAGATATAATTTTCTATTTTTGTTATGAATTTATTTATATTAATTTTGAGTGATGAATGATTCTAGATATTAATAAATTAACGGTCAAAATATTCGGCATATAAAAAGTAGTGCCACAAATAAATAAAAACGGAGGGAGTAAAACATAACTGCTAACCTCTTTAAACTTTTTATCTATTAATCTTAAGTTACAGGCCTGATAAATATGCTTAATTAACTAATAAATATATAGACAAACATATTGCCCTAATTTGGTATTTATCAAATGTTTCATAATAGTTCATTTTACTAATAACATTTTTTGTTAAGTAATTTTACTGATAAAAGTTCTAAACATAATATTTGATGAATTTATTTCAATTTTTAGAAAAAATGCAGATATTGAATTGTTTGTTAAATGTTATTTTGTCATTAAATCACCATGCACAATATGATGGTGAATTGACAATTCATTTTGTTTTATTTCGCCTATTTGTTACACTTTTTTTCTTAGATAATACCGTGATATCATAGTTACTAAAATATTAATTGATATGATACAATTACCTTTGCAATTAGTAGGTCGAGTTTTCCTAAATATTTTCCTCTAATACTTTCTCCTTTCATTGCTAATTTTCATTGCTAAGTATTTTTAACTCTTCTCTTATCAATATTATTTATCTCAATTTATTCATAGTGTTATCAATATTAAGTTTTTGATTTTTTTGTTAAAATTGAGTTTGTCTTGCAGAACGAACAAATATTTAAGTTGTCCCATATTAGAAAAAATAGATTTGAAATTAGCTTTTCTTTATAAAACAAATAGAGTAACTAATTGGTTGCTAGTTGCTACATTAACGTAGTATAGGTTGACTAAAAAGAACATATTATAAGCATTTTCACCTCGAACACCTTAATTTTAAAGGTGCATAAATAATACCTTCTATATAAATAATAAAATGTAAATAAAATACCTTCTATATAAATCATTTGAGTTTTGAATCAATTTTAAAGGTGGTTACAAAAGTTTTGAATTTCTCGATCAACACCATCTATATAAATCATTTGAGTTTTGAATTTCTCGATCAAAACCTTAATTTTAAAGGTGCATAAATAATAAAATGTAAATAAAAATATAGGATAATTGACATTCTCAAAATAATTATACATTTCCTTGAAAATATAGAGTAATTGACATTTCCAAAATAAAAATTAGCACTTACTTGGAGTTGAAGTCAAATGGTGATCGGTTCCTCTACAAATTTGAATACGGTGGAATTGTAGTGCGGTAAGTTGCGGTGGAAAATAATAAATGGGTGTTGATATTAGTGAAAAGGTAAATAGTAGATTGCGGTCAGTTGCGGTAGATTGCGGTATATTTCGGTAAATTGTGGTGCGGTAAGTTGCGGTACCGCATAAAAGAATGGTGCCATAATCAGTCATCCGTAGTTAAAAAGAAAGCATATGGATAATAAAAGTACATAATCTAAAACCCTAAAAGATTTGAATGTGTTTACTGGTTAATGCATGATTTAAGTTGATTATGTTAATCTTGTGAAATTATTTGTGGTTATTTCTGCTAACACTTCAGTTCGTAGAACTGTTAAGCGACTAACAAGAATAAAATAGTAACTTTCTACGTGGATGGGAATGTTGCATGGGAGTAGGGGTAATCTGGTTATTTTATATAATTAATATTTATTCTAATTTTATGTGAATTTATTTAAATTAATTTTGTGATTATTTTAGAAATTCCAAAAATTTATTTTCTCTTTATTTTTAGCTATGCAGTAAAATTAATTTAATTTAATTTAATTTTGTTTTCTCTTTTTTGGTTGGACAAATACCCAATTTAACTCCCGAAAATCCTAACTAGAAATCCCAACTCTACTTCTCTCCCTCCTCCTTCCTATGTCATTAACCGATAGTCGCATTGCCTAGTAACCGCCTCCGACAACTACAACCCACTGTCGGCCGGAAACATCCACAATCGCTCTCTCTTCCTTTCTCTCTCTTCCTCCCCTTCCTCCATCTCTCAAACTCTCCCTCTGTAGCTCACTCGCGGCACGGGTTGTTTGCATTTTGGACCCCGAAGTATAGGATAGTTTATTTTCTGACCATTGGTTTTCAACGTTAATTTTTTGGACCCTAAAGTTTATGGGTTGAATAAAAAAATACCTTAATTAAAGTTTGTGTGATGAAAAAAGGGTCCGTGTCTCGTTCTAGTTTTTCTTTTCATGTTTGAATTTTTCTCCAAATTGGCGCCAAATTTCAGGACTAAGTTTAAAACTGTATTGAAGTTAATACACATCTCGTATTCATGTCGAAGTTGCTTAGACCCCTAGGTACCCTTAGTCCTCAAGGGTCTAAGTAGCTCTAACATGAATACATAGGTGTATTATAGCTTCAATATTGATTTTAACCTTAGCCCTGAAATCTGGCGACAACCGGGAGAGAAATTCAAACATGGGAAGAAAAAGAAAAATGGTACAAGGGTCTTTTTTTCCAGCCCACAAACTTTAAGATCCTTTTCTATCCAACCCATAAACTTTAGGGTCCAAAAAATTAACAATGAAAACCAAGAGTCTAGAAAATAAATTACCCTATATTTTAAGGTCTAAAATGCAAAAAACCCCTCTTGCCACCCCCACCGCTGCCATCACCACCAGCCGCGATTTCAACGCCACAGATGCAGCTGATGCCGCCTTCGTACGTCCAGTCGATCCCGACCGCTACCTAGCTGCAAGAAGAGGCTGAAAACCATGCTGCTGTTGTTCGATAATCGTCGCCGGTCATCGTGACACTGCCTGCAACGGTCATTGTCGCCCCTGTTGCTGCCCTGATCGCCTTCGAACATTACTATCCACCCTCTATAGTATATATCTAATCTGAGAGTGTGATTTTTCCCTGTAATTTTATTTTTAGGTCTTATTATTTGTTTCATGAAATTCATTAATAATATATTAATATGAAAAAAAATTGTTTTTAGCATGTTAATTTGACGTATAATTAGGGTTGTAGAATTTCTAATGTTAAGCATAAAATTCGTCCTTTAATAAAAGTGTATGTATGCATGAATTCATGTAATGAATTATGATTTTTGTTTGCTATAATATTTAGGGCCGGTAAAATTCATGGGTAAAAACTAAAAAGTAGTTGGGTAAAAGTTAAATTTTGATAACTTTTAGTAAATTTTGGTAACTTTTGTCAAATTTATCCTAATATATTAAAGTTAACTTTTTTTATTTTTTAACTTTGATAATTGTTGGTAAGTTTTGGTAAATTTTGATAAATTTATGTAAAAACTGATAAATTTGATTTACCCATATATTTGACAGGTCTTTAGTAGTTTAACTTTAGATTTTATTGAATTTGATTGAGTTATAATGCGTGATGGAAGATTAGCTAAATAGGTTGTTCTAATTTGAATGATTTCATGTTCATAAGAAAAATGTGAAATTTTGATGTTATTCTATGAGTATTTTAGAGTACGTATGATTTCATGTTCATAAGAAAAATGTAAAATTTTGATGTAATTTTATGAGTATTTTAGAGTACTAGTTTAATTATTAGTTTTATGCCTAAAATTATGTTGTTAATACTTGAAGAGTATTAAAAAAACCTCTTTTACTATTTGTGTAAAGTTTATAACATATTATGTTATGAAAGTCTCAAATTTTACGTATTAATATTATTATTACGTTAAATACAAATTTTCTTTCCCGTAAAGATGTTTTATCTTTGCTCATATTTTGGTGGTAATTAATTGAAACCTTGTTGTGTGTGATGTTTTTCATTGAACTTTGATGTCAAAACTCAAAAGTGTCATTTATTGTGGTTATTCGTTTTGAGTTTTAGGGTTGTTAATTGGGAGTTAATGCGGTTATTTCGAGAATTGGTGTTAATTAATTTGTTAGGGTTAGCCTTGGTTGTGATAAGAAGTCTATGAGGTGTCTTTTGGCCATGGTAAGTTTCCAGATGTTAATTTTAGAATCTTAGGTTGATTAGTTAAAGTTAAGGTGGGAAATGCAAAATAAAACTTAATTAGTTTTGAGACAGTTTTGATGGGTCGTACTTAAAAATTCACCGTCAATTATATAGTCGGTTTGTAACCAAGTGTTTTGGTCTAGAAGTACCCAAAGACGTTAGCTTTAGTAGGAACTTAGAATTTCATGAGTTTGAGGTGTATAGCATGAGTTATGGGCCGTTTGCCAGAAGCAGGTCAGCCTTGGCCCTAATGTTTCTTTGTTGGTTTTAGGTCCCTTCGATGATGAGTTAGTGTTCGAGAAAAGGGAGTATGGTATAGATTCCATTGGCTATCTCACTTGGATATCGCTAAGAGTTGTGGATGAACTCATTTTCCTTAAAAACTATTTACTATACCGTAAATGTCCAAACGGATAAAACTTAGCACTTAACACACTCAAGAATATTGTTTCTCACTTGAAACACTCCAGTGTAGATATAGTCTATATAAGAATGATAGGATGGTGTACTCAAGTGGCTGGTGAATGTCTCCTATTTATAGGAGACTTCTCACTCTCTTTAGATCTTGGTCAAAGGACTTAATTAAGGTCCTTAATGAAAATCTTGACCTTGACTAAGTCTATTGATCATGTGGTATAAAGATAATATAATTGTGGGGACCTTAAATCTAGTATTAAATGAGATTATAACTTAATGGTGAAGATTATATAGTCGTTGGAGCATTAAACAGTTTGTTGGGCTCAACACGGTCCAAGGCAAGTTCACCATAGTCGGTGTTGGAGCAACACGGTCCATGTTGAGCCCAGACTTTTTAGATTAGCTTTCAGGAGACCAACACGACCCATGTTGGTCTTATCTTGACTCATGTTGATTATATAACTTGTGTTATATCTTATATATGACCCTTTTATTTCTACCACATGATTCCGAATATATAATCTTCTTATACTCTTGAAACAATCCCAACAATCCCCCGCAATTTCAAGAGTATGGAAAATACCCTTGAAATAAGCTTGAATTATTACTTAAGGAGCTAACACCCCTGTCATTTGAAAAATACTTTAACTTGTAATCACCCGAAAAACACATAAAGCATATGCCTATTGAAAGTAGATTACTCTTTGAACTTTCAATTATTGTATATAAGTTTGAATTGACCTAAATAACAAATTAGACACGTCTTTGAACTTTGCATTCATATTGATCAATCATGCTCACAACACACATACAACTTTATTCTTAAGTGTTAATACTTGATACTATTATTCGGCCTTAAATCCTTATTCTTCGTAAGTGTTTTGGAACTTTAGCCCAAAGTTCCTTTATGCGGCTCCACATAACACTTACATAGGTAGACTTTGTAATTTAAAACCCTTATAATTAGGTTTCAACAAAGTCCATTAAGAGTATAATTACTCAACCTCTTGTTATTACCGATTTCAAGCATCACTTGACTTTGGAATTTTTAAGATTGATGCTTCCTACTACTTTTGACAACTCTGTACTCATTTGAACTTTATAAATTGGTGTTGTAGCGATCCATAAAGTTGAGTATTTGTTGTAATTAGTAGAAAATTGGGATATACTCAAACAGTCAAACCCATCTCCTTTGAAGTACTTATTATCAAGTCTTTACGTCACCCTTTGGTTAAAGGATCCGCTAAATTCTCTTTTGACTTGATAAACCTTGAAGTACTACTCCATCTCTGATTAATTGATGAATATATGCATGTCTTACACTAATGTGCATTGACTTGCCATTGTAAACATCACTATACACAACATCAAGAGTAGACTTACTATCACAATGAATATAGGTGCCATTGGCTTATACCAAAAAGGTATTTCCAATAGTAGGTTCCTTAACCATTCCACTTTTTTACATGCAGCATATAATGCTATTAGTTCCAAAGCCATAGTGGAGTCCGCTATACTAGTTTGTTTCTTTGATCCCCAAGAAATAACTCCACCTCCTAACAGGAACACCCATTATATAGTAGAAGAATAATCTTCTTTATCACTTATCCAACTTGCATCCGAGTAACCTTCTAATTAATACCGAAGGATCTCCTTTATAAGTAAGTTGGTAACTTTTAGTCCCAGCTAAAAATTTTAATATTCTCCTAACAGCATACCAATGCATGTTGCCTGAATTACTTGTATATCTACTTAACTTGCCAATTCCATAGCCTTGTACTTGTCATGGCATACATGAGACTTCCTATTACCTGAGCATATTCAAGTTGATCAACCAGATAACTCGTGCTCTTCCCCAATTTCTTACTTGAATCATAAGGTGTACTAACCGGAGCTATATTCTTACCTTTGAACTTGGCTAAAATTTTCTCAATGTAATGATCTTGAGATAAACTTATTTCATCATTATTCCTAATGATCTTAATACGAAGAATTACATTCACCTCACCCATGTCCTTCATAGAGAACTTAGAGGATAAAAATTCTTTTGTCTTATTAACTTGTTCCATGTCTGTCCCAAGGATCAACTTATATATCATCAATGTATAGGCAAATGATCACCCCTTTGCCATTCTCAAACTTATAGTATATGCACTTATCCGATTCATTGATTTTATACCCACTTGATAGCATTACCTCGTCAAACATTTGATGTCATTGCTTAGGTTCTTGCTTTAGTCCATATAAGGACCTTATAAGTTTACAAACTTTCTTTTCATGACCTTCAACAACAAACCCTTCGGTTGTTCCGTATACACCTCATCTTCTAGTTCACCATTTAAGAATGTCGTCTTGACATCCATTTTATGAATTACAAGCCTATGGATAGTAGCTAAATCCAACAATACACGTATTGAAGCTATCCTAGCTACCAGTGTATATATATCAAAATAGTCAATACCGCATTTTTGAGTAAAGCCCCTTACAACCAACCAGGCTTTAATTTGTATCTCTCAACGATACCACATACTATCTTTTTCCTTTTAAAACTCCATTTTGAGGTAATTGGTTTACTAGCCGGAGGAAGATAAACCAATATCCAAACATTGTTTTCCCTAATAGAATCAATCTCATCTTATATCGTTTCCTTTCACAAAGGAACATAATGAGATTGCATATCTTCTTTAACAGTCTTTGGGACTTTGTTTATGTTGTACATACATACAGTCTCTCTTTTGACTGAGTCCCTTGAACCTTCTACTAAATATACATAGAAGTCAGAACCAAAATCCTTCAGTTTCCTTGCTTTTTTTACTCCTTAATACAACACTTTCATCTTCTTCATCATAAATAACATCATGATTCAAAAGATCATCTTGTATATATGGATGTACCCTCATGATTTACATCACAAGGATCAAACCTGAGGAACAACATATTGAATTATATCCTTAGGCCTAGGAATTGAAGAGAGCCTAGTCTCCTCAAAAATTGCATCTATTAATTTTATAATGGTATTTACCGATATGTACTCATTTTGTTCAACTATCAGAAACCTATAAGCTATGTTATCTTGAGCATAACCTATAAAGATGCCCTCAGTTCCTCTTTCGCCTAATTTTTTTCTTTAGGTTCTGTGACCCTTACAATGGCTCTACAACCCCAAATCTTAAAATCTTTAGATTTGATTTCCTTTTGTTCCATAATTCATATGGGGGTACTAGAAGTCGCTTTTATTGGAACTCTATTAAAAATATAACAAGCCGTAAAATGGCTCTACCCCAAAATCAATTACTTAAACTGGAGTTGGACAACATAGAATTCACCATTTTTTTTAAATTTCTATTTTTCCTTTCCGCAACCCCATTTTGTTGTTGTGTATAAAGGGCGGTTGTCTCATGTTCATTCCCCTTTTCTTGGAGAAACATTTTATCATAAAATTCCCCTCCTCTATTGGATCTTAAAATTTTAATCAAGGTCTTACATTATAATTCACTTCTAGTTTTATAAACTATAAACTTTTCAAGTGTTTCATCTTTAGAACTCAAAATATAAACTTGACAAAATCTAGAATTTATCATCAATGAAAGTCACATAATATTTCTTACCACCAATAGAAGATGTACGATGAAAATCACATAAATCACTATGAATTATATCAAGCAATTGAGAAGTTCTTTTTATACTTGAGAATGAACTTTTAGTGATCTTGTTAAGCATGCATGTCTTACACTTTTCTTTGTCATCATTTCAATTTAGGAATTAAATCAAGATTAGACATTACCTTCAACTTTTCAAAGTTAACATGTCCTAATCTAGCATGCCATAGAAAAGAATTATTTAAACTTGACACATGCATATAAGCGGAAATTATGCCATCTTTATTACTTTTAGCATTCAACTTAAACGTGTCACCAATATGCATATCCCTTCCCAACAAAAGTACCTCCCTTAGAAAGTACATTGTTATCTCCATCATAAACTTGCATAAAACCAAACTTACTAAGAAGATAATAGGATACAAGATTCTTACAAACGTCCGAAGCTAAATACACATCATTCATAAGCAAAGTTTTCCTGTAAGTGAAAGTGAGTTCCACTTGCCCAATGTGCCTTCAACTTTAACTGGATGGTTGTTGCACATGTAGAGTTTTACATCATCATCCGTCGGTTTGAGAGTCTTGAATAAATTTTTGTCAATGTAAACATGCCTTGACACTCTCGAGTCTATATACCAATCATTACTACCAATGGAGACCATATTTATTTGATCCTTAATCATAGCTACGAAGGAATTGGGTTCCTTCTCCTTGTTCTTGCCTTTAGATCTATCTTTGTTCAATGTGCCCCGGTTTGCCACATTCCCAACAAACTTGCTTGGGTTTTAAATTCCCTCGCTAGTTTTGTTGTGGCTCTTATTCTTATTCTTGTTTCCCTTATTCTTTTGTACCATATGGACCTTAGATTGCTCTTTGGTACCATCTTGTAGGCGTAACTCTTCTTCAATTCAAAGATGGTTAACCAATCCTTCAAAAGACATAGCCTCTTTCCAGTGCATCAGTGTCCTTTTAGTCTCATTCCAAGAAGAGGGTAATTTTTCAATGATAGAAGATAAAATTATAAATTATTTCATTCATGTTTAAGTTGTGTTGCTTGAAGTAACTCAAAATGCGTTGAATCTCATTAAATTGATATATAATTTTCCTATTATCATCCATCTTAAACTTCATGAATTGACTAACAAGAAAATTTTTATTTGATGCATCTTCCAACATATACATAGATTAAAGCAGCCCCCAAAGCTTCTTGGTCGTCTCAACATGTTGATAGACATCAAACAGAATATCGTTCATCCCATTGAGAATGTATCATCGACATATGTAGTCGTCATTCTTCATCTTAAGCCTTTGTCGGGTAGCCTCCGCATATTCCATATGTGTCTTCTCCCCACCTTGTCCCTTGCTCTTATCATCATCCTTGGATGTCTTGCCGGTTGATTCCGTGGGAGGCTTCTCGGTTGAAGACACGTGTTCCTTCTTGATTGAAGGTGCTTGAACCGTCTTGGAGAGATCTCAATGTTAAATACATAGGCCACATTTAGATTAGTAGTGAGCAAGAAATGCATCTTGCTTTGCCAATGCCGAAAGTCCACTCCTTCAAAACGTTCCGGCTTTAGGAAATTGTTAGACATATCCCGAAGTGAGGCCATTCTAAAAAGTTCTTAACATTGTTGGAGGAAAAGGACTATGGTATAGATTCCAATGGTTATCTCACTTGGGATATCGCTAAGAGTCGTGGACGAACTCACTTTCATTAAGAACTATTTACTATATCGTAAATATTCAAAGAGGTAAAACTTAGCACTTTAACACACTCAAGAATGTTGTTTCTCATTTGAAACACTCTAGTATAGTTGCATTTTAACCAAGAATAATAGGATGTGATTATAGGATGGTGTACTCAGATGGCTAGAGAATGTCTCCAATTTATAGGAGACTTCTCACCCTCTTTAGACCCTTGGTCAAAGGACTTAATTAAGGTCTTCAATGAAAATCTTGACCTTGACTAAGTCTATTAACCATGTGTATAAAGATAATAGAATCTTGACCTTTGTTAAGGTAAGGCTAGGTTTAGACTTGGCTATAAGTTGTTAGCTCTAATTGGGGATGTTCAAGGTGAGGATGACTTTGAGATATACCTTCGAGGATGATCAGATGTTATAGAGGGTCATCCTTACTAGATAAACATGTATAATTACTTCAGAAATATTATTTAAACATTTAAATTTATAAATTATAAATAACTTAAGATAAGTATTAATCAGGTCCAAAAATTAATTACAAAACTTGCAAATAAAAATAGGTATATATGTCAAGAGCCGGTATAATTTTGAAGCTGGTTACGGAGTATCTATAGCACAGTTGCACCCCACCAATAAGTTTATAAAAAAATAAAAAGTAATGTTATTTAGACTTGGACTCCTCCATGAACCTGACCCAAAAACCTTATCTTTTGTTATCATCTCTCTCTCTCTCTCTCTCTCTCTCTCTCTCTCTCTCTCTTATCATTCTCATAAAGTACTACAACTAGCAATATCCTTGTCTATATATATAAATATCCCCTCTGCTGCTCTCATTCCATCCTAGCTTTCATACACCAAACAAACATTAATTATTCCTCAAGTTCTCTGCACCCAAAACATAGCTTAATCACTCTCTTCAAAAACAAACCAGAATATCATTATTTATACAAGTACAATATATCCGCCGCCATGGATGCTTCAAGCTGGGAGACTCGTGTAATGCTACCCCAATGGAGCAACGATCCATGGTCCTCCATCTTGAATCCGATTTCCGAGGAAGGGTTTATGGATTCACACCCACAAAATAATGTGATGATTGATGGGTCAGGATCAGGATCCAGATCGGGGTCTCTGGATTGTATCCTTTCAGGATCCAGCAGCAAAACGGATCCTGGTTCGAGTGAGGATGATGGGATATCGCTGTTCTTCTCTGATGACTGTTGTCAGAAGAGGAGATCAGAAAATGGGGATCCCTCCAGGTTTGGGGTTAGCAAGAGGATCCGGAAGAGCACTGATTCGGGGGTGAACATAAGTTTCAGGCAGGGAAACGGGTCAGAGCCAGACCCAGAGGCAATCCAGCAGATGAAGGAGATGATATACCGAGCGGCGGCATTTAGGCCGGTGAACTTGGGAGCGGAGGAGTTGGGGGAGAAGCCGAAGAGGAGGAACGTTCGGATCTCGAGTGACCCGCAAACAGTGGCTGCACGCCAGAGAAGGGAGAGGATCAGTGACAGGCTAAGGGTGTTGCAGAAGCTTGTTCCTGGTGGGAGTAAGATGGATACTGCTTCAATGCTTGATGAAGCTGCTAATTACCTCAAGTTTCTTAGGAACCAAGTTAAAGCCTTGGAGGCTTTTGGTGGTGGTAATACTACTACTACTACTACTAATCATCTTAATACTGCTACTGGGAATTACCTTGTTTGCCCTCCTTTCAACCTCCAATTTTCTTCCTTGCCATTCTTACCCATGCAAGACTCCACCTCTTTAGCTTTTTCTATCCAAAACCCTAACAATCTACCCAAGTGTTGAACAGCCATGTTAGAGTATAAACTCAGAGGTCGGCCATTCACGTTAAGGGACGTGTTAGAGTATATATATCATTGGGCCTACAACCGTCATCTGCTTTTGGTTGAAATGT
The DNA here is from genome assembly GCA_029582165.1 of Portulaca oleracea. NCBI lineage: Eukaryota > Viridiplantae > Streptophyta > Magnoliopsida > Caryophyllales > Portulacaceae > Portulaca > Portulaca oleracea. The sequence goes on along the minus strand of CM055873.1, from coordinate 32,716,348 downwards.
TTCCATAAACCATCCACCCGTGTTTGTGTCTTTAAGTAAGATAGTTGTCAATTAGATATAACTAGATAAACCCATCAAACCTTTGTAATCGCGAGACTACTGTGTGATACCACCAGAATTAATTTACAACATTTTTAACCCCACTTTATTTTGTAATTTTACCCTAGCCTCTTCATGGCCATGTTGTATGTGATTACATAATAATGATGACAGCCATACAAGTCTCGTTGACTTTATGAGTAATTACTATACCCTGCAAAACTTGGGAGAGTAACTACAAGTAAGTTGTAGATTGTCATCATTATCATCACATGGAGATCAACATCAAAGAGTTGAATGCTTTTTATCATTTCAACCAAAAAAGGGTGACAAAACTGTTAATCTAGGAGAGCGAGCAAGAGTAACTAGTCACAATACCTTTTCCAATGTGAAAAGTTTCAGTAATAATAGCACGTATGATTAAGATGATTGTCAAGCTAGCTAGAGGAAAGAAAGCAGAAAAGTAATGATCAGCTTTATGTAATATCCATTATTATCTTTACAATGTATCTGATCGAAATTTTCATCTCCATCTGCTGTTATTTTATTTAATAAATTAAGGGAGTGTATAAAATTTTCCATTCTATCAATTAATGAATTTTAATTATTTAAATTTAACTAAACTTTACTTCCTCCATTCCTCAGTATATGTGACTTTAACTAATCTTTTATTTCTATAATATTTGTCACTTTACAATTGCAAGACAATATTAATGATAATTTTCTAAATTTACTTCTTATTTTTATCAGTATCAATACAAGTGTATAACCAAAATAGAAATTTATTTATTACTTTTATCATTTACAGTATAATTATCATTTCAAGACAACTTTCTTAAAACCTTCCCAAAACTCAAATGTGATAATTATTGAGGAAATGAGGGAGTATGTAATAGATTGCCCTGTTTTTTGGACGAGTTATTTTCAAGTTAACATGATTAGGTTTAGATAAGTTATGATAAATTATGATGTTTTTTTTGAGAATTTTATATTCAAAGTGAATACTTTTTTAGAGAATTGTATTAGATTGGGATGAGTTAGGACAAGTTATGACAAGTTATAACCAACTTAACAAAATAACAGGAGATGGCGCCCATAATAGGTTGGCAATATAGACATTCGGCTCAAGAAAACCAGTGAGGGTCTTAGTGGCCCTCCTGTCCTGCTGTCCCCTAGTTTCAATTCAAGGCGTGCTCACTCTCTCACGTATACTTAGTACAAGCTTAATGCTAAGCACATGATTATTCTTCTTTTCTCTGGCAGTCTATGTTTTTGTGAACTAGTGCATCTAATTTTGTCCATGTCTGTTATGTCTAACTCTTTTTTTTTATAAAAAAAATAAAAAATATTAGCTATTGAGTTTTTATTTCTACTAAAATTGAATTTGTAAACAAATAAAAATCAATAGTCACAGCCACCTTAATGCTAAGCACCATAATGTCTGTTGTAATAATTAATATATTTTTGTTTTCACTCGTACTTTTCTAACAATTAAATATTAGCTACCAATAATAATAATAATAATAATAATAATAATAATATTAACATGGCCCAGATGATTTGTAATAGAGTATGCAGTACCAGTTAACCATTTTTTGGATTAATTAACCACGTATGCGGTTAACCACATTTATGCTTTAAGGATATTGTAAACCTAATTAAAACTAAACCTCATTATGCGATTAACCGGTTTGCGGTTAATTGGAAATTAGAAACAAAACCAAACCAAAACTGTCAGTTACCCACATTCTCAATGCAGCTAACTGCTTTTGAGTTCAGTTTATGCATGCATGCTTAACTGTAGTTATGTCGATTCTTTAAAACTTAAAGTAACAATCATGATTCATGGAAGAATAGTTAATATTTTGCTTCAAATTTATAATTTTCTATTAAATTAATTAAGTCCAGTTAAACGCGGTTAACCGCTTCATAAAAATGCCAAACTGAATTCTAAACTGGTAATATCGGCTCGGCTAACGAAACTACTTTTTTAACAAAATTAATTACCGGTTTGGTTCTTGTAGTTTCGCGGTTTGATTTTCGGTTTCAGTTTTTCTTGAGCACCCCTAATTTACACGATAGTTAAAGCTTAAGAAATCAAATACAATAATCCCTATTTTTTTTAGAGAGATAAGTAAGATGTAAGTAGTTAATATAGAGAAAGAAAGTAACGTTGGATAAGTGTTGGTAGGTAAGATAGTGAAAGTAAAGTACATTACATCAGTCACATCACTTAAATATATGAATTTTTAAATACATATTTTAGAGCTTTTAATAAGACAACATAAATAAGGTAAGTCACATGAGTACATCAATTATTAAATATATAAGTTATTAAATATATATTATGTAAGGCATTTTAGATAGTATAAGTAAGATAAATAAATATATATTAAGAAATTTATATATGTGAACATAATTAAAATAAAGAAGACCTATGTATGAAATAATTCCTATCCAAGACTAGTGGCTATCTAAATTGATGGATTCCTATATGAATTGACATTTAAAGTTGAACTGTTGATTGATAGGAACAAACGGGACGCTTGATTCAACGGCTGAGGAATAGAGTTGACTTGCTTAAATTGGCATTTGGCAAGATGTAAAAACAAAATGAAAGCTTTGTTTTTGCATTGATTTATACAAACAGTCAAAACATATTGATTGATCAATTTGTCGATTGGTTACTGTCTCATTTGCAAGCATCTCACTTTTAGTCTCCTTCGTTCGGGATTGATTTTTGGGGAGAACATTCATGCTATCATCAGGATAAGAAGTATTAAATGGAAGATTTGATCTTTGTATAGGGTGTTGATACCCCTTCAGCCCATTGAATTAGTATACCATGGCAAGAGGGCATTTTATTTATTTACTTTTTGATGGAAAGCATACTGAATTTATTCATTAACTACGGAGTTTAAATCCTCCAGGGCAAGATCATTGATAGGATCTGACCCTCGTACATCCAAAGTCTACGCCCTAACTCAAACGGTTGAAGGTGTATTTCAAAATAATTTAATTGGTCTAACGACTTAGCTATCTAAAAAAATATTGATTGGATGAAATAAAACCTAGAATGGATTATTATGAAATACCAAAGTGTAAGTTTCTATCTCCATTTCAAAATAACTTAATTCACTTTTCCACGGTTCATCTTTAATTTCTAAATTTTCATGTAATGTTTTATCAAAAGAATATATAATTCTACACTTTTGTGGAATGTCAAGGTGTATTTGACAAACCAGCAAAGCCTCTAACAACCTTGTCCTTCTGTTGTAATTTCATCTGCCCCTTCCTCTCTTAGTTTTATCTTTTGTATTCAATCGAATAATATCAATCAATATTACTTTCTTTCTCTCAATCTATTCTTTACTTCCTTCTCATGGTATCAAAGCTCAAGGTGTTAGACTTTAGTTTTTTGTTTTTTCAATTAGCAAATTATGCAATTCTATTGCGAATTTGTTCTTTGCTTTTGATCTCTAACATCTCTTTGGACGTTTCTGGTTCAATTCAATAACTGCATTGAAAGAGTTCTTTTGAGTTTTTTTATCAAGAATGGCAACCGAAGGTGCTCATATTTCTGCTGCGGGATTGGGCTTTGACCAATCAAGAATTAGAAATTAAAGGATGAACAGCTTTACAACAATGATCCTCTCTTCTTGCAAGTATCAAATCACCCTGGTTTACTGATTGTTAATATCAAATTCACTAGCACCATTTTTCAGAGATAGGGAAGAGCCACTAAAATTGCTTTGAAGACCAAGGCGAAGATTGGGTTAATCACTGGAGATTGCAAGAAACCAACTCAATCTTCCTTCCTTTATCAATGGATTTGTTAGGGTTTTAATAAGAGCAGAATTGATCAGCGAAAGCGCCGTAATAAGATGACTACTGGATATCGAGAAAAATAATGCGAGAACAAAGGGGACAAAGATTTAACGTGGAAACCCAAATAGGGAAAAAACCACGGGCGGCCCAAGCACAAACGAATCCATTATTGGTAGAGAGTACAACGAATGATCTCCTCCCGAGATCTAACAAAGAGAGTATTACAAAGATCTCAAACGACGAAAGAGATCCACCCGAAACTCTCAACAAAACCTCTCTCACCATTGGGAATACGAAATTTCTGGATATCAGAATACACCTCCTCCCACAGGGGGTTCCCCAAACTTGGCCACACCAAACAAGGCGAACAAGACCCACTATTTATAGGGAAAACTCCCTATAAACCTACCTTGACTCCCACCCCAATTAGATTTAGAATCTAATACAATTAGGAAACCCAACATAATAAGGAAACCTAAATAATATCCTAATACAATTAGGAAACAATTAATTGTGGGATCAAGAAACTAGGTGATTTTAGGACACTTTCCTAACAATCTCCACCTTGGACTAAAATCAACGAAAGATCCGAATTTCTTCATCGCCGACGAACCTCTGAAAGATAGAACTGTGATGGGTAGCCAAACCGCTGAACGGTCACAAACTGGATCCAACAGAAATCTTCAGATCCAAAATTTCTTCATCGCCAATAAACCTCTGAAAGGTAGAACTGCGATGGGTAGCCAAACCGCTGAACGGTCACAAACTGGATCCAACCGAAAACTTCACAACCCCTATATCTGATCTTGCCAGCGAATTTCTTGATACCAATGAACGAATTTTTGAATGTAGTCTTCTCATAACCGAAACTCTTACATGAACCCTAACTCCACGAAATTTGAACCAACCATGGCTCTGATACCACTTGTTAGGGTTTTTAATAAGAGCAGAATTGATCAGCGGAAGCGAAAATAAGAAGATGACTACTTGATATCGAGAAAAAATAAGTGCAAGAATAAAGGGGACATTGATTTTACGTGGAAACCCAAATCAGGAAAAAACCACGGGCGACACAAGCACAAACGAATCCACTATTGGTAGAGAGTACAACGAACGATCTCCTCCCGAGATCTAAGAAAGAGAGTATTACAAAAATCTCAAACACCGAAAGAGATCCACCCGAAACTCTCAACAAAACCTCTCTCATCATTGAGAATACGAAATTTCTGAATATCATAATACACCTCCTCCCACAGGAGGTGCCCCAAACTTGGCCACAAAAAACAAGGTAACAAGACCCACTATTTATAGGGAAAACTCCCTATAAACCTACCTTGACTCCCACTCCAATTAGATTTAGAATCTAATACAATTAGCAAACCCAACATAATAAGGAAACCTAAATAATATCCTAATTCAATTAGGAAACAACTAATTGTGGGATCAAGAAACTGGGTGATTTTAGGACACTTTCCTAACAAGATTAAATGTGACAACATGGTAATCAGATGGCTTCTCAATTGCCTGATTCCTGATTTGGCCGAATCTTTCTTGTATGTTAATACTACCCACAAATTATGGTCTGAATTAACTAAACGGTTTGGACAAAGTAATGGACCTTTATTGTTTCAACTGGAAAAAGAGTTGTTTGATTTGTATCAGAGTGAAAATTTCAATTATGGTTGTATGTTTCACCAAAATGAAGAAATTATTGGATCAGTTGAACGAGATGTCTGAAGTACCTCTTTGTACTTGTCCGGAAAGTTGTCCTCATGTGAACGTGACCTTTGAAATGAAACAAAGAAAGAGGTTGGTTCAATTTTTAATGCATTTGAGTGATGAATTTGACATTGTGAGGGGTCAAATTTTGTTAATGGATCCTTTTCCTTCGATTGATAAGGCTTATTTTCTTGTGCAAAGAGCCCAAAGTCAAAAATTGGCTTCTTGTGGTGTGCATCCCAATCAGGAAATCGCTGCTAATGTTCATAGATGAAGACAATCTGATTATGTTGATATTGATACTGTTAATGCTTTATTAGCTCGAAATTCATTTAGACCACCAAGAAAGGGTTTTAAGAAAGACAAAACTACCAAGTTTTGTGTCCACCGTCAGAAACTCATGAGAGGGACAAATGTTTTAAGCTCATAGGATATCTTGAATGGTATGATATAGATGCTTAGAAGAAAGGAAAAAGGGTTGCTGCCAATGTTTTTACTAAAGATCTTGACGCGCCTTTGGGGGATGATGATCTACGACTAGATTTGAAGATGATCCAACAGATAGCTAATGAGGTTTATGAGATGAACCAAGGCAAACAACAAGAATCTACCAAGGACGATCATTTTGCCAAGACAACTGATTCAGGGAAGTCATAAAGATTGATACAATCAAGCACAAGTGTCATAGTATCTCAGTCTTAACATCATCAACTATCTGAATATAAGCCTACTCCTGGACATTTTGCACATTTATCAGGTATCTTTAAAGATTCAGGTTCTTAATGCCAAACTCTAGGGTTTTCACGACCCAAAGAGTTTGAATATCCAAATTTACGTTATGTTACTCAGAGTTCTACCAACTCTATTACATCCACTTGGATTGTGGGCACATGAGCTAGTGACAACATGACTGATGATGCTTCTTGTTTGTTTCTACTGAATTACTTTATAAGCCTGTTTCTGATGTAATGCCTAATGGAGCTATTAAACTTGTTACTATGGCTAGAACTATTATACTAGATGATCTTTTAGTTTCAAAGAAAGTCTTCTATATACCTAATTTCAAATTCAATTTACTTTCTGCTATTAAATTATTCACTGGCTAGAATCTCTTTGTGATTCTATTGCCTAACCAATGTCTTATCCAGAACCTTTTAAGTAACAAACTCGTTGTTTTTGCTCATGAGAAACATGGTCTTGATAAGATGGCGTCCAAGTCTAAGCTGAAGACATCTTTAAAATTTGGTTTTGTGAAACATTTGGAGGATCTATCTAGAAGTATAACTCTTGTAAATTTAGTTTTCAGTAATACTTCTTCATATGATTTGCACACTCATTTAGGACATACTTCTTTCTCCAAACTTGAACACATTACTGGGTGTACTCTATCGGATAATCACAAATTTTTCTATGATATATGTGTTCTTGTTGAATCTCATAGAGTGCCTTTTAACATAAGTGTTATTAAATATGTTCATCCTTTTCAATTAGTTCATATTGATTTATGGGGTCCTTATAAAGTACAGAAAATCAATGTGCTCAATATTTTCTCACAATTGTTGTTAACTTAGTTGGATGCACTTGGACACAATTGCTTCAAAATAAAAGACAAGTGTTTGCTGTAATAGAAAATTTTCTCAATATAGTTGAAAATCAGTTCAATATGCATGTCAAAGTTATAAGTAAAGACAATGGGGCTGAGTTTGTTCAAGTTGCTTTCACTTTTCTCTTTGATTCAAAAGTCATCATAGATCAGAAATCCATAGTTAAGACTCCCTAATAGAATGGCGTAGTAGAAAGGAAACGTCGACGTTTACTTGATACAACTCATGCTATCAGACTTCAAGCATGATTTCTAATGTCCTTTTAGGGAGAATGTATATTGACTGCTACTCACATTATTAATCAATTGCCCATGGCGAATCTGAATTGGAAGAGTCCTTTTGAGATGCTTTACAGTGAGAAACCTATTCTTGATGAGCTCAGGACAATTGGTTGTCTATCTTATGTTGTAAGGTAGGAGAAAAAGACAAGTTTGATGATTGGACAAGAAAATGTGTACTTCTTGGATATACTTTTGGTATGAAAGTATATAAATTGTATGATTTGGATACCAAGAAGGTTATTCACAGCAGAGATGTGATCTTTGAAGAACAAATTTTTCCTCTTAAAGGAGAATTCAAGAGCCTGATATAGATTCCTCTTGTGCTAATTCAACAATATGACCTGTAGAAACATTCTATTAAATAGAATTTAGGGAACATTTTGTCTACTCCTTCTATTTCTTTTGTTCCTTCGAATTCTGTTTTTGATTTTTCTAATAATCCTATGACTTGAGTCTACTAATACTCTTGATATAGAAAGTAGTCACACTGAAGATGATCATGATTTCAACAATGCTGCTAATGACAATCAATCTTTTCAGAACCGTAGTGTTTCTCCTTCTGATACAACAACCACACTTGACATTTCACATAATTTGAGAAGATCTCAAAGATAAAGCAAGATCATATACGTATGGTTGAAGGATTTCTACAACAACACTCTCACATAAGAACATCTGATTCAAAAGAATCTCAATCCCACAATTTTACTACCATTAGTACAGTTGATTTTCCTTTGTTAAAAGAGTCTAATTTACAACATTGTTCTTCTGATTATGTAGCCTCTCCTATAGCTACCATGCACATACAAGAACCAACAAGCTAAAGACAAGTTGCTTCCTTTCCAGAATGGACATAAGCTATGACCAAGGAGTTACAAGCCTTAGAGCAAACTGGGACTTGGATTCTCACTAATCTTCCTTCTGGCAAGAAAGTTTTGACATCTAAATGGGTCTACAAAACCAAGCTCAAACCTGATGGAAGTATTGAAAGATATAAAGCCAAACTAGTAATCCGAGGTTTTGAACAAGTCAAAGACAAAGATTGCAAGAATAATTTCTCTCTGGTTACCAAACTTACAACGGTAAGGGTCCTTATAGCCATGGAAACTAGCAATCTTGACTTCTTCATCAAATAGACATAAATAATGCATTTCTTCATTTTTTTGGAAGAAGAAGTATATATGGTACCTCCTGAGAGTTTGATAAAGCTATGACAGGACAAGTTTGCAAATTAGAAAGGTCTTTTTATGGTCTTGAATAGGCCTCGAGACTATGGAATCTACAGCTAAGTAAATTCCTCAAGAAAGTTGGATTTTTTAGTCCAAATATGATTATTACTTGTTTATTAGAGAGCAAAATTGTCTAACAACATTTGTTTTAGTGTGTGTTGATGATCTTATTTCAAGAAGTGATGATCAAGGGATTGCATAATTAAACAATAGCTACAAGAGGCTTTTACTATCAAGGATCTTGGATTTGCTCGATACTTTCTTGGAATAGAGATTGCAAGATTTGAATCAAGAACACTTCTTAATCAGCGCAAATATATCTCAAAATATATTAGAAGATGCAAGTCTATCTAGTTTAAAACCAGCCAAGTTTCCTCTTCCAAGAGGATTGAAGTTATCCACTGAGAATTGAAAAATCCTAGAAGATCCAGAGAAATACAAAAGAGTTGTTGGAAGATTATTATACATGACCTTGACAAGACCTGATATAGCTTACTCAGTACAACATTTGAGTCAATTCTTGCAAAATCCAAGACAACCTCATCATGAAGTAGTCCTTCACATCTGGAGGTATTTAAAAGGAACTATCAACTAAGGTCTTTTCTTCCTAGCAGATTTTGACTTCAAGATTCAAGCTTTTTGTGATACAAATTGGGGAAGTTTCCAAATGACATCAAGACCCTTAACTGGTTATGCAGTATTCCTTGGAAAAAGGTTAGTTTCCTAGAAGACAAAAGAAGCAAAACACAGTGGTTATATCATTTACAGAAGCTAAATACAGAGCAATGTTAACAACTACTTCAGAACTGGTTTGGATTGCCAAATCATTCATGATCTAAAGCTTCCCTTAGAGTTGCCTGCCACACATTACATTGCGACAATAAAGATGCTATACATATAGTAGAAAGCCATGTATTTCATGAAGGAAAGAGGCACCTAAATATAGATTGTCATTATACAAGAGACAAGTTGGTTGAAGGTTTTCTTAAGACTTCCTACACTGCATCAAAGGAGCAACTAGTAGATATCTAACCAAACCTTTGGGAGAGTTTCAACAAAATTATCTTTCTAGCAAGCTTGGTCTTATATGGACAATCCACCACTTCCACCTTGAGGAGGGAATGTGGAGTGTCAAGGTGTATTTGACATATTAACATAGCCTCTAACCACCTCAATCTTCTGTTATGACCATCTGTGCCTTCCTCTCTTAGTTTTATCCTTTGTATATTTATACCCCTTATTTCTTGTATTATGTGTTCAAGTGAATTATATCAATCGATATTACTTTCTGTCTCTCAATCTGTTCTTTACTTTCTTCTCACTTTTCTAGTAATATCGTTTACTAGAAATATAGCGATAGCGATATCAATATTGTAACCATATATCATTGTACAATATTGTAACCATATATCATTGTACAATATTGTAACCATATATCATTGTACAAATTTTTTAAAAAAAACTAATGGTGCAAATATTAAATTCAAAAAAGATGAGGTGACATACAAATAAAACGAGAGTACTAATTTTTGTGTCGGGTGCGATAAAACGGGAGTATATCTTTATGTAGAGCATATTCTTTTTTTGTATTAAAAAAAATTGTTACCCTTACCCACATTATATTTGCCGATAACAACAAAATTTGTGGGAGTAAATTTCTTTTAGATTATTGGGAATTATATTTATTATAGATAGTTTGGTACCTTTTCATCTTTACTTAAAAATTTCGCCAATAAATACTCTTAAAAATGGGTTCAATAAGTAAACATGCTCAGTAATTGAAAAAAAAAATTGACTCTTAGCATAGTTAATAAACTACACTTATAGTTCGTTTAGTAGTTTCATAGAAAAGATTGATTTGAAAGAACTTTACTAAGAGAAACTTTTTCTAGCCTCCATAGACAAAAAACAAAAAAAAAAATTGTTTTTCATAATTGAGAGTAATATAATGAACCCCACATTAAAACTTTCTCATTTATTAGAGACAAATAAACGTAAAAAAAATTATCAACTTAAAAAGTACACTAACTTTCGAGTGAAAATTTTCAGCCAAACGCAACTTTAGGTAAGTTATACTTGATACTATCCTCGGTCGACCCCTACATTACGGATCCTCCCTCCCCCAATTCTCTCAATTCCTTGTAAAATTGTAATTATTGAACATTATGTTAAGAATTTTTATGATTTCACTATGTTTCTTACCTGATGTACTAATCTCTAGCTTGGTCTATCGAAGAAGTACCTTGAATCCGTGGCAAATTTTTGAGTGAATTGTGCTAGATATGTAGAGACTAGATTGGATGGGAGGGAAGAAAGTTGGGCTTTGGAGAAATGAACAGAGGCAGACGAGGATCATGAAGAATTGAATGGCGGAGAACATAGGATGCAGATACCCACGCCAATTAAGGGAGTGGTCGTGTCCCATAAAACAGAGAAGAAGACATGGAAACCATACAAAGCAAAAATAAATAAAATGACACAAAGCTCAACTCTTGAAAAAAAATCCTTCTAATTTACATTTAGGGTCGTTACACATTTTGTTGAATTCTACTATTCATAACACCTGTTTGTTGAATTTTTGAAAAGCATAATTCATTTGTTTTGATGGGGTTTTGGGGAGTGTTAAACGAACAAACATTTACCTTTAGTAGATAATTAGGATATTAACACGTATAATAGTAAGAATCGATGTGTTAGGAACTCATCGAATATCTTGTTACTCTTTGACTTTTAGTAACATGGGACTACGGGAGTGGTTTCCTAAAGATTTTAGGATTATTCTTCAAGCCCCGAATACGGAAAATGAGATTATTTGCCAATCTTACATGAATATGATTGATGACCCAGGTAAATGATAGAAATTTTTTATACAATTTTCTATTAGGATGTGATTGGTGTAAATTGTTTTTTAGGAAAATGGTTTTCCATGTAAAATGATTTTTTAAGAAAATGAATTTTTATTTGATATTTTCCCGTGTTTGGTACACAAGAAAATGATTTTGTTGGAAAACGATTCTCACATGTTTGGCAATAAAGAGAGAGAGACACACATACATACAGAGAGATATTAAAATGGGTGTGTCAGATAGAGTGGGACAGAGAGAGATATATTAAAACGGATGTACGAGAGAAAGTGGTGGAGAGAGAGAAAGACAAAAGAGAGAGAAATATTAAATTAGATGCATGAAAGAGAGTGGTGTAGAGAGAGAAAAAGAAATAATTAAACGAGTACATGAGAGAAAGCGGTGGAGAGAAAGATTAAAATATGTGTGCGAGAGATAGTAATGTAGAGAGAGAAAGAAAGAAAGAAATATCAAAACAAAAATAATTTACATATGGAGGAGTTAATGCCAGAGAGGTGGCGTTAGCGATACTCACGTAGGGTTAGGGTAAACATGAGACGGGGAAGAAGTGGATTATATGATTAACTTGGGTCAATAAAATAGGTTTTCTTAAGGTTTAACTTAGGAAAATAATTAAAATGGAGGGGGGGTGGAAGGGTTTTATAATACCCCGGGTATGTGGTTAAAGCGTGGCTTAAAATAATTGAAACGACTACTTATATCACCGAGATGCACCTTCTTTTATGGTAGCTCATCCGTTGGGAACTCTTCAGTTAAGCGTGCTTGGCTGGGAGTAGTATCAGTATGGGTGACCTCCTAGGAAGTTTTACCAGGCAGCGTGTAAGCGAGGACGAAGCATGAAAAACTCGTGGTAATTTATGGGGCCAGCCGACGATCCTTGAAGCAATTATCGGTAATGTCCACGGCCCCGGGCGTTACAAGTTTCCCCCATTTTCTATTCGCCTAACATCGGAATGGGAAAATCATTTTCCAAAAAATGATTTTCATCCCACCAAACATACTCGTTATTGTAATTGATTTGCGAGTTACTAGGCTTCCCTCCATATATAGACTTATTGGACAAACGAGCAGGGGATGAGACACCACAAGCACTAAACTATGTGGAATAGGGACTCTTTCTTTTCTATTTTTAGTGTAGGGAAGATGTAGGTAAGATAAATTGTGTGAGTTGAATAAAAAATTTAAAATAAAGATTATCTAAATGTATAACCTCATTCTTTTAATTTTGATGATAAAGTAAAATAAGACAAGCCTGTTCTTTGGATTGGTAACTCTTTCCAATCCAATCCAATCCAATCCAATCCAATCCATTCCATTTCAAACCATACACAATTCCCCAAAAAAGCATCTCTAAAAACATAATTCCCCAAAAAAATATCATAACTTATCCAATCCAATCTAATTCAGACCCTGTTCTTTTATGCGGTGTGTTGCGGTATAACGCGGTATGGTGTGGTGAAATTGTGACGTGTATGGTGGAATTGTGGTGGGTTTTTGTGTATATATATAAATATTGTATTAATAATTGAGAAAAAGTAATTGAAAAAAATGAGTTGAAATATTGTATTGTTTTTGGATGATTAAAAAAATGGTTGAAAAAGTATTGATTGAAAATTTATATTAAAGATATATAATAAATTTGAAAAAGTAATTTGTGATGGGTTATGGTGAATTGTGGTGGAATGGTATGTTGTGGTGGGTTATAGCAAAGTGTGGCGGATTGTGGCACCGCAGATTTCCAGCCGCATAAAAGAACAGGACCTCAACCCAATTCAATTCATCCAAACTTCATTTTATCTGATCCAAATAACAGGGCCAACTTGTTAGGAATGATTGATTTTTCTAACCTCCATGCCACCATGCCACTAGAGCGGATGGCACTTGGTTGAGTGCAACATACATGTTAAAAAAAATTTATACAAGTAGCGTCAGTTTTCAATTACATATTTAGTTAGATTTGTCATCCATTACATAATTTAGCTAGTTGGTTGAGTGAGAAAAGTGCAAGCAATAGCAATCGGCCATCGAAGCTTTCCCCCCTCCCCCATATTTTTCGATTCTCTTCCCAAATTGTAACATATTCCGTCATTTTCATTTTATTTGTTACTATATTTATGTTTTAATCAAATTAAAAAAATTTTACCTGTTAACTTTTATACATATAATATTTTAATATATAAAAATACTATTATTAAATACTAAACAAAAAAATAATGTAATAAAAACATAATCTTATAATTTTTTAATAAAATATTATATAAAAAATTATGACAGTGAATAATAAAATATATAATAGATAATATGAGAATCATAGAGTCTCATTTATATTGTAGGAAAATAAAATAAGCAAAAGAAATGGAATAATGGTTCAATGATGCACTATATCTTTGATGATTCAACGACCCAAAATTTTGACTTTTGGAGGAAGGGAGGAAATAAAGGGATCATATCATATCGCATGGGCTGTCCTGTAGCAGTAGGACAGCTGTGTTTGTGGTCATGATACTGTTATGATATCATCTTCGACCTGATTGTGAATTTGTAACCTCCCTATGTAATATGTATACCCAAAACCAAACCCAAGTTATAATATATATATATATATATATATATATCGGAAAATTGGATTTTAATAATCCCATGTTTTACAAATTGAATGATGGTGGTCTCTACTTTCACTTTGTATTCTGGTGGTTCAAAAAAAAAAATTGAATTGTAGTGGTACCAAATCCACCTTCACATTCTTCTCATTTTTTTCATTCCTACCTGTTAAAGAAAAGTGAGTAGCAAGGTAACAGCGGAAGCGAATAATAGAATCGAAAACGAGATGACGAATATTACGACAAAATTTAGAAACGAAAAATAAGCGATAAAATCAAACACCAGAATTACATGGGAAACCGAAGAATTCGGAGAAAAACCCACGGACGGCGACAGCCAGAAAATAATCCACTATGAAAAAGGAGGAGTACAACCTGATCACTATCACAGGGTGTGATACGATCCACAAAGGAAATTACAATAACAATCTCTCAACACTCAACTCACAATCTCTCAGGATATACTGGGGAAAATATTGGTGAGGCCCCTTTCTCTCTCAATATTTTCTCTCTCTCTAGCTCTCTGTGTTTACCGATGTGTTTTGGTGAAGAAACATGTACCATATTTATAGAGAAAACTCCCTATAACCTAACTTGACTCCCACTCCAATTAGATTTAGAATCTAATACAATTAGGAAACCTAACATAATAAGGAAACCTAAATAATATCCTAATACAATTAGGAAACAAATAATTGTGGGATCAAGAGATTTGGTGATTTTAGGACACTTTCCTAACAAACTCCACCTTGGACTAAAATCAACGAATCATTAGTCCAGATAAACATCTTGACTGTCGCCATCAACACGCCCCTCCGCAGGGCGTGGCCCCGCAGAGCTCTCACATGCTTTGAACACCAACTAAGTCCAAACAATGTTCGAACTTAGCTATAGATAGAGGCTTGGTTAACATGTCTGCCGGATTCTCAGAAGTATGCACCTTCTTCACCACGATCTCTCCGCAAGAATCGTATCTCGATGAAGTGATACCTGACACTTATATGCTTGGTCTTCGAATGATAAGTGTCATTCTTTGTCAGATGTATAGCACTCAGACTGTCTGAATAAACCACGGTCCTACCGTGGTGCTCCAAGCTCCATGACCAATCCCTCAACGGATGGCCTCCTTCACTCTTTCCGTTGCGTGATATATTCACCTCGTAGTAGACAGATCGCTATAGATTGAAGTGAAGCTTTCCAAGATATTGCTCCTCCACACATGATGAACACATACCCTGAAATTGAGCGTCTCCTATCCAAGTCTCCACCATAATCAACATCAACATAACCTACAACATCAGACGTTGCAACACTACCTCTATCATACAGGATGCCTTTCTCTAAAGTACCTTTCACATAGCAAAGGATCCACTTTACCCCTTCTCTATGCTCCTTCCCTGGATTCTGCATATATCTACTCACCGCACTAACTGCATGGGACAGGTCAGGTCTAGTGCACACCATAGCATACATCAAACTACCAACTGCACTAGCATAGGGAATATTAGACATCCTCCTTACCTCCAAATCAGATTTAGGACAGTTCTCACCAGACAACTTGAAGTGTGCATTGCGAAGTTGGCGCTTCTGATTTCTCATGTTGAATCTATCTAACACCTTCTCCAGATATTTCTTCTGAGACAGGAACAACTTCCCTGCCTTTCTATCCCTTTGGATCTTCATACCCAAAATCTTCTTCGCCGCTCCGAGGTCTTTCATCTCAAACTCCTGGTTCAGTTGAGATTTCAGCTTCTTTATTAGTGACATGTCCCTGGAGGCAATCAACATGTCATCCACATACAATAATAAATAAATGAAAGATCTTTCTTCAAATTGCCTGTAGTACACACAATTATCATAGTGACTTCTTGTGTACCCTTGCCCTACCATAAAGGTATCAAACCTTTTATATCACTGCCTGGGTGCCTGTTTAAGTCCATACAAGGACTTTCTCAATATGCATACCTGTTCCTACTTACCAGGAACGATGAAACCCTCTGGCTGCCTCGTATATATTTCCTCCTCCAACTCACCATGAAGGAAAGCTGTCTTGACATCAAGTTGCTCCAACTCCAAATCAAATAGAGCAACAAAGGCAAGCAAGGTACGGATCGACATATGTCTCACGACTGGCGAGAATACTTCGTTGTAGTCGATTCCTTCTTTCTGGTTGCAACCCCTTTCCACTAATCTGGCCTTCCACCTTGCACTTTCTACACCAGGGATACCTTCCTTTCTCTTGTACACTCACTTCGCAGTAAGAGCTCGTCGCCCTTTAGGCAACTCACATAGCTCCCATGTATGATTTTTCTGCAGACTCTCCATCTCTTCTTGCATAGCTCCTATCCAGTTTGAGGCATTCGGACAAGAGATGGCCTCCTGATAGGTAGAAGGTTCAGCACCTTCAGGAGTCTCCTCTGCAACACTCAGCGCATAAGCAATCATAGCATCATCTTCTTCAGTATATCGCGTTGGTCTCCTGATCTCCCTCCTGGAACGATCTCTAGCAATGCATGGTTGTTCCTCCACCTGAGGAACATTCCTCTCAATCTCAGGCTCATCAACCTGAGTTGGTTCAGGAGCATCATCAGTAGTTTGCTCCTGATTGCAGGTTCCAGCAGCTCCACCTTGATCCTGCTCCACCTCGAACACCATTCTTCCTGCATCCTTCTCCTGATTTCCTGCATCATCAAAAGTACCGGTAGATTCCATTCCAGATAACATAGCAGTTTCATTAAAGGTTACATCTCTAGACTGAATAACTTTCTTCAAATCAGGACACCACATTCTATATCTCTTAGACTCAGACCCGTAACCTAGAAACATACATTTAACAACCCTGGGAGACAACTTCCCATCATTCACATGGACATATACAGGACATTCAAAAATTCTCAAATTAGAATAATTAACTGGATTACCTGTCCATACTTCCTCTAGAATCTGGTATTCGATAGAGGCATGAGGTGATCTGTTCAGCAGGTAACAGGCAGTAGATATCACCTCTGCCCAGAATGATTTGTTCTTTCAAAGCCCTGCATTCGAGAGCATGCAACGTGCTTTCTCCAGGAGTGTCCTGTTGATTCTCTCGGCTACCCCGTTTTGCTGAGGCTTACCCACCAAGGTTCGATGCCTTGCAATCCCATGCTCCTCGCAGAATTCAGTAAATTCAGAATCAACAAACTCCAACCCATTGTCAGTCCTGAGTTTCTTGATTTTCCTGCCTGTCTGGTTCTCCACCAAAGCTTTGAACTTCTTGAAATATGAGAATGTCTCATTCTTGTGCCACAGGAAATAAACCCAAGTCTTCCTCGAGAAGTCATCCACGAATGTCAACATGTAGCGCTTGCCGCCCAGTGATGGCACTCTAGCAGGACCCCAAAGATATGAATGAATATAATCAAGGATCCCTGTTGTTGTATGTTTAGCCCTTGAAAAGCTAACCCTCTTCTGTTTCCCGTAGACACAGTGATCGCAAAACTCCAACTTGCCGATCTTTGCGCCTTCAAGATATCCCTTCTTGCTCAACATTGACATTCTCTTCTCGCCTATGTAGCCTAGTCTCATGTGCCACAGTTTTGTGCTGTCGAACTCATCAAGATTTAGGACTGGCGCTGCAGATCCTGTCACTGTAGACCCCTGCAGGATGTATAGACTGCCCTTCCTGATTCCCTTCATAAGAACCATGGAACCCCTGCACACTTTCAAAACACCATCTTCTCCTTTGTACCTGCAGTCGTTAGCTTCAAGAGTACCCAAAGAAATTAAATTTCGAGTCATGTTAGGGATATGACGAACCTCCTTGAGAGTTCTAACGATGCCATCACGAGTCTTGATTTTGATCTTTGCGATTCTCGCAACCTTGCAGTCGTGTCGTTACCCATGACTACGACCGGTGTCAACACTCTCATAAGACTCGAACCACCTTATGAGGACACATATGATAGGTGCACCCGTGTCAAGAACCCATCCATCTCTAGCTATCCTACTGATGCAGAGCCAAGGCATCATCCGTAACTACAAACCCATCACCATCCGACTCGGACTCGGACTCACGCATTTGAGGTACGTGTTTAGTGTGATTATCCTTACTCCCGCTTCGGTCTCTGTTTGCCCAATGCCTCTCTCTATATGCCCCATCTTACTATAGTAGTTACACTTTTTATTCTTATGAGGATTCCTAGACTTTGAACGGTGTTTAGATCTCCCTCTAGACCCGTTTCCCTTACGTTCAGTATTCCTACCCCTTACAACCATAGCATCACCACCCTGGTCATCACCATCGGTATCAAGTTTCTCCTTAGACAGTAAACTAGCCTTTACTTCACTAAGGTTAAGGTCACCACGATTCCCATACAACATGATTTCCTTAAATTGTTTATGTGATGCAGGTAGGGACAGAATTAAATGAAAAGCCTTATACTCATCAGTGTGTTTTATATCCATTGATTCCAATTCAGTAATAACAGAATCAAATTCACTAAGGTGTGCCTGAATAGAAGTACCTTGGGGCATCTTCAGCCTGTAGAATTTCTCCTTCATTCGATACTTGTTTGCACGACTCTTTGACATGTACAGCTCTTCCAGTTTGGTCCAGAGCTCCCGAGGTTTCTCGATATGCATCACCTCTCTCTGAATGTGCTCTGCCAAGCACAGCTGAATCCCTGCCAGAGTCTTATCTTCAAGCTTCTTCCACTCCCTTGGAGTCAGATTCCCCTTGATATCCTTCTGGAGTTGTTTGAATTCATCATCGCTCATTGTTGCATCAGTCTTCGTGTCGGGATACTCAATCACATCCCATAACACGTGCTGAATTAGGACCGCCTTCATCTGCAGTCTCCACATAGTAAAACTCCTCGTTCCATCAAATTTTGGAATATCGCACTTCATGATTGAAGCCATCTCCACCTTGCTCTGATACCACTTGTTAGAGAAAAGTGAGTAGCAAGGTAACAGCGGAAGCGAATAATAGAATCGAAAACGAGATGACGAATATTACGACAAAATTTAGGAACGAAAAATAAGTGATAAAATCAAACACCAGAATTACGTGGGAAACCGAAGAACTCGGAGAAAAACTCACGGACGGCGACAGCCAGAAAATAATCCACTATGAAAAAGGAGGAGTCAACCTGATCACTATCACAGGGTGTGATACGATCCACAAAGGAGATTACAATAACAATCTCTCAACACTCAACTCACAATCTCTCAAGATATACTGGGGAAAATATTGGTGAGACCCCTTTCTCTCTCAATATTTTCTCTCTCTCTAGCTCTTTGTGTTTACCGATGTGTTTTGGTGGAGAAACATGTACCCTATTTATAGAGAAAACTCCCTATAACCTAACTTGACTCCCACTCCAATTAGATTTAGAATCTAATACAATTAGGAAACTTAACATAATAAGGAAACCTAAATAATATCCAAATACAATTAGGAAACAAATAATTGTGGGATCAAGAGATTTGGTGATTTGAGGACACTTTCCTAACACTACCCTATATTGTTTTTGTTTTGCTCGTTCATGCCCCAAGAAAGTTAATGAATTATAATTTCTAAACCATTTTTTTAATTATTTTTTTGAGACTTCGAGTAATTATTATGATTTTTTAAAAATAATAAAAGTGAAAAAATCATAAAAAATAGTAAAAAATATGAAAAAAAATTGGAAGAAACGATGTAAATTCATTAAAAATTATGGTAAAGTGTTATACTAAGCTTTGAATCAAATGCAACACAAAATCTACGATATTTAGGGTATACTCTCGAAAATGTCCCACTACGGCCCTGTAAATTTCATGGGTATCCTGGGTTAGGTAATTAATTACCGAAAGTTACCGAAAGTTACCAAAAGTTACCGAAATTTACCCAAAAAAATTGACATTTATTTATTAAACATTTTAGATTGCCATATTTTTAATACTTATCAAAAGTTAACTCACATCAAAAGTTACCAAAAGTTACCAAAAATTACCAAAAATTACCAAAAGTTACCAAAATTCAACATTTACCATACCACAACTTATCTACCAAATTTACAGGCCCTACAATCCTTTTTTTTTTTGGACCACCTGAATACAAAGTGAAAGTAGGGACCACCATCATCCAATTTGCAAAAGTAGAGAGAGAGAGAGAGAGAGAGAGAGGGTGCGTTTGGTTGGCCAATAACATGATCAATTTTCCGTGGTTGACTTATTTTCCCCTATGTTTGGATGTGGGTTGACTTTGGGAAAATTTTCACGATGGACCTACCATTTTTTCCATTTTCCTAGTGAAAATTTCCCTTAAAGGGAGCTAAGAAGAGTTTTTCCCGGGAAAAATTTTCTTGGGCTTCCAACCAAAAACTCCCATAATGTAAAATGCCGATTTTGCAAGTTGGTGAGAGCAGCGTGGTTGCATTGTGTTTGAACCCATTACAATCCTTCAACTTGAGACTGTTCCAGAAATGTTGTATCCATGCAGGATGCTGTTCGAGTATTTGACAGCTCTCCTCTATCCACTTTTCGATTCTCAATTGGAAAATGACGAATTAAAATGTCTATGTGAAGTAAATTTGTGATCAAGTATCCTGAGATTTCAGAAAATTAGTAGGCAATTGGACTCTTACCAATAAAATCATGAAACGTCGAGAATGATACATCTCTTGTATAAACTGGACGTTATCCCTGGGCAGTGAAGATTAATCATAAGAATTTTGTGACAGTTGATACTTTTTTTATATAATCCACCATGGTATATCTATTAAAATCTTTTTTATATAAGATACATCTCTTTTATTAAATTTTTTAAAATAATTTACCAATATTAATGTTATTACAAAAGTCATCAAATTTGTTTTAAGTTATAAATTTTTATAGAAATTCATCATAAAAAAATATTATATTTTAATATACATGTAATATACCTAGGCAGGTATACCATGGTGGACGGTATAACTAAGGAGAAGACAAATAGAATTGGAAAAGCACCAGAGAAATCTTAACTTAAGATTTTAATACAAAATAACTAAACGATGAGAATTAATTCTAGCTATTTATCTATCATCTAAGCGCTGTAATTTTTTGTGTTCTTTTCTTTAGATCTTACATAATCTCTAGTTTTCAACATATATACATACCATCTCTTTAAATACACCTAAGGAATTGAATGTCATAAATATTAATTTTCAACTTTATCCCTACATATTTTAAGGGAGTTATTGGAAGATTAAGATTATTATTATTATTATTATTATTTTAAAACTTTGTTCAATCCAAGCCTGTCTATTCACTTAATCCTTTTATATTTTTTGTGTTATTATTATTATTATTATTGTGTATATATAGTTTATTTATGTCTGTTGAAGTGGAGTACAATTGGGAGACAAAGAGATAAGAATATGGACCAATCTGGTTTTTATTTTAGCTAAGCTAACCACCCTGGTGCTTTGAACGCAACCACACCGATCCATGAAAAGCATCAGTTCTCAAATATGCTGTATCTGTAAGCTAAGTTAGCCTCTTCTAGGCGCAGCGATTCGACCGGCGATAACCCGACATGAAATTTACGGGTTTTGAACAAGATTTTACGATCAACCGAAGTATACCGAACCCGAAAATTAGCGGGTCAAACCCGACCCGCCCGTTTGACCCGAAAAGTTAATTTTTTAAGTTCAACTTTATTAGAATTTGTGATTTTTCTTTGTAATTTTTAACGTTAAACTATAACCGCAACTTATTTATTTGTTATTTCTCTAATTTAAGTCAATATAATTACAATAATCTATCGTTAATAGAAGATAATCATATTTTATTATGTATATTGTCAAAAGTAATATTTAGAGATCATTTTTAAAAGAAAAAGCGAAAAGGTTCGATCATAACCATTGGGTTGAGAAACCAAATATATCTGCCTATTTTCCCGAACCCAAATACACCCAACCCGTATTCACGACCCGATATACGAATGGCCGGCATGACCAGATTGTGAGTCTAGCCTCTTCTATTAAGGGGCTCAAATATTAATTACTGATATGAAGAATTGTTAAATTCTCAAAAATAAAATGTATTGGTATCTAGTATTATAAAGTATAATCTAATTCTTAAATAATGATATTTTAGAATTATTTGATTTTATTAAAGAAAATGAAATGCACTACTAAAAAGTTTGAACAAAAGGTCAGCACGAAGAGTCAAATTAATGACGTTAATCTTAACCAATTGCAACAAATTTAAGATAGGGTTTTTTGCTTTTTGGACCCTGTATTTTGGGGTATTTACAATCTGGACTCTTATGTTTCAAAGTTTACAATTTGGACCCTATATTTGTTTCCGGCAACAATTTGGACATAATTAGAGGGGTCCGGCCAAAAGAGGCCCTTATTGTAGTTTGACTGATTTTTCCTTCCAAAGTTGCCCCTTAATTATTTCTGAACTTCCAAATTTACCCTTCATTTATTCGGTTTTCTGGGAGTTTGGAGTTGATAGTCACTAAGGGTGGGATATGCGTATGGGCTGTGAAATTGAAGTCTTCAGTCTAGTCAATTTCAAAAGGAAATTCAAAATAAATGAATAAATGAAATAAGGGTAAATCGGTCAGTTTATGCAAGATTTTGGTCTTCACCGGGGGTCAAACTTAACTTTGAGCTAAATTTTTTTGGTCTATATATATTGTAAAGGGTCCAATTTATAAACTTTGAAACATGGAGGTCCAGATTGTAAATACCCCAAAATACAGGGTCTAAAAAGCAAAAAACCCTTTAAGATATGGACAAAATGTTGAAGGTAACTGAAGTCTAGACATATATGTTACATTAAGGTGATCTTACAGTTATTACAAATATTATAATACATGCTCCTTTCGTTTTTATTTAACTGTTGTTTAGAAAATTGTATTAAAAAAATTTGATTGTTAATATTTTTATTTGTATAATGAGTCGTCGTATAAATTTGATATAATTAAACTCTTAATAAAAACACTATTAAAAAAATATAATATTAAATTTTTTATGAAAAAATTATATAAGACAGTATTGATAAAAATAAACTTCAAAAGACATGATGACAATTAAAAATAATAGAGGGAAAATATTATATAGTGAATTTGGATAACCGTTTCTGTGCAGCTTTTTGTTCCGTTGCAATTAGTAGGAGACTTTAGTGGTGCTGCGTATTTTGTAGAAGAAACGGAGGAATGAGAATAAGGAATAGCTTCGGCATATGTTTGAGATTTTTAAATATTTTGGATTCTCTTTCAGTTGTTTAGGACTACTCAATGGGCCAGTGAAAATGGCTACTCTGAAAAGATAGCTTTCGGAAACACATACATACCATAAGCTATCAATTTTAATTGGTGTCCATTGTACAAGTTTATAAGACCATTTGGTAAGAACTGAATGGAAATTTTTATCGGGCAAAAGTTTTTTTATGGGAAAATATGGAGAAATATGGGATTTTTTATCAACCGAACACTTTAAGTTTTTTTCAAATCCTTTGCTGAATTTAATTAAGAGGATTAACACCATATTTTCTCCGTCCCTATTTATTTATATATTTAATTAACTTTTTCTTCTTATTAATTATTTGTCATTTTATAATACTAACGGTAACTTTTACCAATTTATATCTATACTTCCATTCCTCATGGTTAATATTTGTCAATTTAAATAATTTTATAATTTTTTTCTATCCCTGGGTCTCAACGACTCAACCTCATATGCTGGAATGCTGGAACGAAAGTGATCTAAGGGCCTGTTTGGTGAACAAAACAGGAATGGAATTGAGTAGGAATGGATTCTAGTTCCTGTTTTTTGTGTTTGGAGAGCAGTTTCTGCAATCGAATTGCAATCCCTAGGGATTTGCTATCCCTCCCAAATAAGGGATTAGAAACCTCCCAAATGTGGGGGGAATAGGCTATCCCTTTTCACAACAACAAAACCAATAATAATAATAATAATAATAATAATAATAATAATAATAATAATAATAATAATTATAATTATAATTATAATTATAATTATAATTATAATTATAATTATAATTATAATTATAATTATAATTATAATTATAATTATAATTATAATTATAATTATAATTATAATTATAATTATAATTATAATTATAATTATAATTATAATTATAATTATAATTATAATTATAATTATTAATAATTAATAATAATTATTATAATTAATAATAATAATCATAATAATAATTATAATAATCATAATAATTAATAATTAATAATAGTTATTATTATAATTAATCATTAATAATAATTAAAATAATAATTATAATAATTAATAATAATAATAATAATTACAATAATTATAATTATAATTATAATTATTAATAATAATTATAATAAAAATAATTATTATAAATGTAAATATTAATAATTATTACTAATAAATAAATTATTAAATGTTATTAATTAATAATAATTAATAATAATTAGTAATTTAGTAATATGAAAATTAGTAATTAATAGTTAATAATTAACAATAAACATATATATTAATAATTAATAAGTAATTATTATAATTAATTAATAATAATTGATAATTATTAATAAATAATAAATAATTATAATTATTAATAATTAATATGAAAAAATTACTAATTGATACAAATGTTAACAATTAAAAATTAATTAATAATTATTATAGTTAATTATTTTCCATTGATAATGTAACGCCCCGGAAATTCAATTATCGAAAAGTCAAAGTCAAACTAACGTTAACAGACAAAATTTAGCGGAAGACTTAAACTCTTATTCGGCGTCACTGCCGTATCCCCGAAGGAACACAGGGCAAGATGGAAAAACAACGATTGTCTGTCAACGGCAACCAACTAACAAACTCATACTTAGGAATAAACCTCAAACTAACTTCAAGTCTTTCAAAAAGAAGCATAACAAAAATTAACGACTCCTAGACAGGTCGTCCTCACTTCTAATTCCCGTTCCCAGCATATTGATCATCACCTGAAAACAAAACATTTCAAAAATGAGGGAGAAATCTCAATAATGTCTACCCCTAACGTTAAAAACAAGTTAAGTTCATTTCAATTCATTTGAGGGAGAGGGAACAAGTCAAACCATTTCACAAACCTTTAACCCTTACAACTATTTCCCTCAACCCAACCAATTCATATTTTATTATGCGGGCGGGATACCACATCCCTTAGAGTAACATCGCCTACCACAGGCATCAAAAATATATTCGCCTACCACAAGCATCAACAGTTCGCCTACCACAGGCATCAAAGAGTTCGCCTACCATAGGCATCAAAGAAATCAACTATCCTATATCAGGGAAGAAGCCCTGATATCCTGGTCTATAACCCGGCAGGATTCCAAATCCTGAACAACGAGTTATGCCCCGAAACCCGCTTATTGTTTCACTTTGAATTAGTAATATCTTATGCAAAAACTCAACTCACAACTCTCAACTCAAACCCAATCCAAAATAACAAAACCGATAAGAAATCACTAATAAAAGACCATCTGAATTTTCTCAACTCATAAATCAAAGATCACAAACAAATATCAAAAATAGATGGCCACATTCAACATAAAGTCCCCTTTCAGGATGCAATTGTCAAAACAGATTAGAAAACATTTAAACACATTTAAAGGGCATCCCAGGGGGAATAGAGCATAGACATTACCTGGTTAACTTCACTTCACAGCAAAACGAACACACTTGAGCTAGTATTAACTACCTTCTAACTAACCCTCCCTTAGGAACCCCATAGGTTCCTATCAATCATGAATTTACACTTTAAAACATTTAATACACTCCAAATAATCACATAACCAGCTCAAAACATCACTTTCACACAACAACACTTTTATTAATAACAAACATTAACAAAACAGATTACAGCATCCACATAAAAAGGGTCGTAACTTAACTTCCCGACATTCTATAGGTCTGTTTTTAGACTTTTCGGAAACCTCGGGATGTCTACTAAAATTCTTAAGTTGAACTCGAGATCCAACACACGCTTTAAAATCCTCAAAAACCGTCATCTTCCCAAACTGTCCAGATCTGACCTAGGTCTGGTAATCGAGGTATAACTCGAATTATAAAATTCCAAAGTCCGATCTGTAGAATTCCTATTAAAGCTAACATCTAAGGGAAGCTCTAGTCCAAAGGGTTCGATCAAAAGACAACTACACTAACCGCGGTGACCCGATCTTTAGACACTAACGAAACTGTCCCGATCCCGGTTCTTATTTAAAATTATAAATTCGGTTCTAACTTTCACCTTTGGGTCCCGGGGTTCTAATTTGGGCCTAAAACAGTAGCGAGGGTCCAAGGTAATTAGTTTAAACCATCTAAAGTCCAAACATCAAATTCCCTATCACTAATACCAAAATATAACACATGAAACATTAACAACATTATCCTTCACATGAAATCTAAAACATACTACTTCAAGACCCTGTAATTACAACATGAATAATTATAAAGTACGAATTTCTTAATCAAGAATCAAGAAATGTCTTAAAGAACATGTGAATAAATTATAAAGAACATATAAACATTCAACCTACCAATCAAGAATCCTAAACAAAACTAATTTCTTTTAAACAAAGATTCAATCAAGAACCAAGAATTAATAAACAAGAAACTCAACCTAACTTATTAACAAGATTAACCTTAAGCATGATTGAAATAAAGAACATGTGAAAACTTAACTAACGATTCAAGAATTAATCTAAGTAATTAAACTTTAAGAATTCGTGCATACAGTAATAATGTTATCTAAAACCCTAACATGATTCACAAGAAAACAAAGTACAACAAACAATTGAACAATAATAATTTTACTACAACTATTACAACCCTAATACACCAAATTAAAACATACAAGATTACATATAAAGAACTAGACAAATTACATGTAAATAAAAACAATACAAGAACAATTTAGTTACAAACAACAACCTAATAATTTACACCCTTAATTACCCAAATTTACAAGATTTAACAAAGAAAGCATAATAATAATACAATAATAATGAATAATAATCAGAAATAAAGAAAGAAAAGAAAAGTTTCAAAGAAAGAAAAATTAGGGTTTTACGTTAGGGTTTAGGGCACGGGTTTTTCCACAGTAGGGCGGCAGTAGGGGCGGCAATGAGGCGGCAAGCGGCGAGGCGAGGCGTGGGTGGTGTTGGTGGCGTGGTCGATGGGCTTCGACGTCAGGAGCAATGCACGACAAAACCAAAGACCCTCCCCTTGCGTTTGTGTGTGCGACGATGGTGGTGGTTCGGCGGGTGGCGACGGTGGTGCTACGGTGGTTGTTGTCTGGTGGCGGTGCGTCGGTGGTGGCGCGGCAGAGGCAAACGAACGGGAGGAGAGAAGGAGAGGGATATCGAGAGAGAGAAAGAGAAAGGAAGAGAGGGAGTGGTTGCGGCGGTGGTGCCGGTGGCTGCGGCGGTGGCTGCGGCGGTGTTGCGGCGGCTGGGTTGATCGGCAGAGAGGGAGAGCAGGGAGGGAGAGAGAGAGGGGAAGAGATGGCTATGGTTAGGGTTTGATGGAGATTAGGGTTTTGAGAGAGAAAACTTAGCTTTTATACTAACACCTAATTAAGGCCCAATTAATCTACTCTTAATCCTAACCCAACCCAACACTAACACAATTAAAAAAAACTGATTTTTCTAAAACAACTAATAATAATAATAATAATAATACTAATATTAATAGAATCACATAGCAAATAATATTCACGTAATTAATCACATAATTCAATAATATTAATAGTAATAATAATAATAAAAAGAGTAAAACTAATAATACTAAACCCATGAAATTACCGATATACCCTTGTTAGTCTCTCACGATCCTACGAGCTCAAGTGTTAGCAAAAATAAACACAAACGAATAATAATAAATA